>CAJNIZ010011780.1:151758-166023 GCA_905231905.1 Symbiodinium pilosum | reverse complement strand
GTTTACGGATTTAGGGGTTTGGGGTCTCATGAATCCAGATTTGGGACGGTTTTGCGATAATACCAGCTACCTTGTCCATGTACATAAAGAACCATGGTTTTATTTGACCCTCCATTTCCTGAGCCCTAGATCTTGAACATGTAAGCTATGTTTCTGCAACGGGGTTCTAGTATTCATTGCTGGGCAGCAAAAAGCAGTGAACAACCAAATATACATGTAACATAGCACAGCCGAATACCAACGCATATGATGTTCGAAGCAGCTGGAGGGAGGATCGAAATCAAATCTCACAAAGCTCCCAAACTAGTAAGCGTATTCCTCATAGACGCCCAGCTAGTTCTGTCTAAACGCTTTCACTGACTTGGCTGCATTGATGGAGACGATTACTAACTATTCACACGAATCCTCGTGCAGCTCGCATTCTGATGCATGGCACAAAGCATACATGCGACCTCCCCGCGCGGAACGCAGATAGCAGCCGGCCAAGAACAACCTAACATCCAGAGAAAGGTGGGCCCACTGGTGATGCAGTCCTGACCACAATCACGGGGTGTGACTTGCGCCAGCAAAAGAGCTTCTGTCCTGTCTCTGAGAGATCTTCAAATCCTAGATACTAAAACCAAAGACTCGCTTGCTGCCAGTCTAGCCACTTAGCCAAACAGCAGAAAACCTAAGCTTGAATCCTGTGCGCCCAGTGCTTCACGCATCCATAACTTCACCAAGATGCAAGGAGGGCGCACAGAGCGATGACGGCTATCATGAGCAGCACTACAGCCTGCTCCGTGGATCTAGCGATGAGATGTAGGCCACAACAACTACCGCAGTTTGCTTAGCCGCTCAAGACTTAAGTACACTAGGAGACCAAGGACATCAATGGAAGACTTTGTTCACCATCCAAAAATGCTGGCACAGCCTTTCCACTTTTGTTGCTGTGTCGCACTGCGCATTTCAAAGTAAACGAACCAGGCCCATTGGTTCTGAAACATCCCAATTTACAAGCAGAATGGGTCTGTTCCAAGACTTCTGTGAACCTCTTACCTAGACCCTCCATCTAGCCTCTACATTTACCCTACATACTGACTATTGGGGACCATATGAGCTATAGTCTAACTCCTAGAGTAGCATCCCCCTTCATAAGCCCCATAATACTCCCCATATAATCCCCTATGTAACCTCCTTCAAGGAGTTTAGACTGTAGCTCATATGACCCCAATTTAAGGGTACAGAAGATGCACGAGCCTCCACCAACACATGGTTGAGGATCCGCACTGCAGGACCTGAATGCAGTCAAGGACTCCTAGGTTCTCCAGTAACACCTTAAAGATGAGGGCACCCTTTTTCCTGATGTTCACTGTCAATACGTGGGTGGTTGTCAAAATTATGATCCCTTTTTGGGTACCCTAAATACTAGGTGCCGTAGTATAATAGGGCACCAAAAAGGGACCATAATTTTGACAACCACCCAAGTAGAGCCAAAATAGAAAGGGAAAAGGGTACTACTGGGGTACCTAGACTGTTTAGGAGCACTCTAGCAACTGCAAGCTCAGTGCTGCAGGAGGATCAATGACCCCGGAAGAATCATCATCTCGTCCTGCAGCCGAAACACACCTCACGCACAGTCTGAATGTGGTTCGTTCCCGAACCCAAGAAGTTGAAAACCTCAATCCCGGAAGTTTAAAAGCCCTTGAAGCTGATGCTCAAAAACTGGCTTCCGCGAGCCTTCATCGCCCAAGGCAACCTGGGCCACAAATGTTAAAGTACATACACTCATGGTGTGCACCTTGTGCACCTTTGCAATTGTGCTTGTAGCTGGTGATCCACATTTGAGGCCCCTGGTTCTGCAAACTGCCGCGTCACGGAATTGAGAGATCATAGATTCAGTCGCCTCCGCTCAAGGAGCCAGGTCTACGGCAGAAGTTCCTACAAAGGAGCTGAAACAAAGCTTTTGTTCTGTTGCTTGCAGGTGTACTAGTACCTGCAGAGCCTGCTGCCACAGGGAATAGTCCACTGCTAAGCTGCTAAGCAGCGGCACGAAATACATCTCATCACTGAAAACCCGGTCCAACGGCTCCAGCTGACAGCTTGAAGCTGTGTTTTTCGAATGATCCATGGAACATCGTTCAGGATCGCCTCTGCGATCCAGTTCTTGAGCATGTACATTTATGCCGCGATTTGGCGAGGATACACCAACTTCAGGGAAAACCCCCACGTTGAGCAAGGCACTGCGGGCGGCCCTTGTGTAGGGGACATGCGCGTAGCGTGCGCATCGAGCAGCAGGCTCCATGACAGTGGCATCGCTTGATCGCAGTTCTCAACACCTGTTTCTGTGCATGTCTATGCATCAAATGTTCAGCTGTCTTGCCGAGGACAAACATCCGACGTAGTGTCTCTTTGAAAATGTACTCTTGCGCCTACAATCGCCTACATCTGAAATTCACGCGGTCCGCCGTGCGGTCATTTGCCAAGATTCGTCATGGCAGGCATCTTCCATGTATGCTCTTGGACCAATGCTGCAGGTCGGAGGTGGCATGTTTGTTGCCTCTGCATGCATCATAAAAAGTACCTGTTCCGCTTCTCTATCATTTCTCAGCATGCCTTCTGGGATGGCCACAATGTTCATGGGGCGTAGGCTGCGGCATGTCTAGCATGAGTCGAAGCTCAAGTTCATCTGCAGCTTTTGGAAACCCAGGCACAGCCTTGAGGGTGCCCTCCGCAATGTAAGGCACCTATTCCGAGGCTGCTGTCAACTCTGCCAAGTACACCCGATGTGCCCGCGTTCGCTGTTTTCCAGAACGGCATGTTACACCCGGAGCCCCGACAAGTGATCCGACTGCGGCACGCGACTCAAGATGCCTGATGCCTCCATGCCATTATTTGGGGCTATCTCTTCGCCATGAGGGCAAGAGCTGTCACCTCCACTATGTATCCTGCTCATAACTGTAGCATCATTCCACCCAACATCCTAGTCTCAAGGATCAGTAACACCAGACAGACCCTAAATAGTTGCTTCGGAACATCTTGCAGGCATGCCGCCGTGTCAAGTGTTTCCTCAACTCAGTTAGATCCCGCCTGCGAGCAGTAGGCGATGATCTTCGGCCGACCTGTCAAAGACTTTCAGGTACTCACACCATACAATGCTGGTTGTCAAATGACAGGTGTACTAGTCTAAACTTCGCTACGTTAGTCACGCAAAGTTGTGGCGCTCAAAACGCCCAAGGCAGATCCACGGTCTCAAACCTACAGTATCCACAGTCGATTCTGTGATGGCGTAGGACGTTGCACTTGTTGCGGGTCTTGTTGTGCTACATGTCTGGCTTTCTCTGTGTTAGTCCAAGGGATCTATCTCAGTCTTACGGCGATCCAGAGCCAGATCTAATCCAACTCGTGATGCTCATGCTTGAGTCACAGGCTAAGGTGTGCCACTGTAGAGCCGCGCTGCCGCTGACAAATGCTTTGTTCAAAGCTGGGAAGTCTGTAAGGACCATCACAAGCTAATCGGACTCCATCAAATAGGTTGAGAAGCTGCGGTTTCAGTGCCGCTGTCTGTCCTTTGCAAAAGGGATCTCGCAGTCTGGAGTGCCATCAAATTCAATCCCAGCAAGCCATGCGCTCCAGGGCCCCCACTCACCAGAGCCTTAGCTTCAGTCTCATCCGGCATCAGCTCGCCCAAAATGGCCTTGAACAGGGCCAGAAGGCACATCATCGCCATCAACAACATCATTCATCGTGGGATCAGGCTGAGCATTGGCGATCGTGGCAGGGCAGCCGCTGTCGCAGCGGCAGCAGCTGTTTTACGGTCGCGGTGGTAGGTGGGGGTGGCGGTGGTGGCGGTATGAGCTGCAGCGGCGGTTGTAGTGCAAGACGCCACCAATGCCACCTCTAGCACTACCACCCTCTGCATTACCACACCGCGACAGCCAAGCACGTACTTTGCTAGAAGTCACGTTGCACCGCAATTTCCGAAGTGCCAAGGGATCCTCAAGCAGCCTCACTGCGTTCCCTACCTACAAGGCTTGCTACAAGGTGCAGGTGCATCGTGACCCCATATATGTATAATATACATGAACCTGTTCTTATATATTTGATAGCACTGGCCTGCAGCAGCGCGCTCTTTCCAGAGCCAACGCCTCCGACGATGGCCACCAGCTCACCCCCTCGGAACTGGCATGATGGAGTCCAACAGATCTATCAGTCGTGATTTGCTCTGCATGATCGCCTCTGGGAACGTGAAGTGTAACCTGCTACTGGACGAGGCAACTTTAAATTTCGTGGAGTGGAGTTTATGACTACAGGTCACAGCCCTGCCACATGTATCACTTCATTGCTGATGTCCTTTCTCCTGTGCTCTCCCACAAGTCAGAACGCCGTGAGGTCGCAACTTTCATCATTATCCCTCCCCTCTGACGCTGTGAAAACCCGGGCCTGGTCAGTTAAAAGCCCAATACCAACTTCTGACATGTGCCTGGCATCCTTGCTGGGGAGCGCACTTGGGATTTCCAGGTTCAGGCCACGGATCGCCGACACTCCCGAGCTTCCGGCGCCTAAGTCGGACATGCACAGTGGAATCCAAAGCTGCGAAGCTGTTACAAGACTACATATCGATCAGTATACTACATAATAGCCAGTTAGCCACTAGCAAAAAGGGAAAAGTCTTGAATTTAACTGCGGCAGGTGCAAATGCCTAAATTTACGGCGAAGACTTGGCAGCCAGGTATCAGCTGCAGCAAATGTGGGGCTATGTTTGGACTTGGATCTTCTGACTTGATTTGTTTCAGGAAGTCGCAGGCCAGGGTCAAAGGCAACATGATCAAATGAGGACCTTCAACAGCCATTGATACAGGGCTTTTGCACCAATGGTATAGCACGTCTTTTGACATGTGCAAGCTAGAAACTCTAAACGTTGATCGTCACCCTGCAGCACCAAAGATCAGGAAAACACTCTGAGCCCCGGTGATCACTTCAATGAAACTCCTAGCCTTGACAGATTCTCGTTGCATCTTCAGCCTTTCCCTGATGCTACAACCACAGTCACAAGCAGTATGAAATGCCCATAGTTGAGACTGTCAGGCCCTCACCACATCCGCAACTGGGCAACCCGGCTCCAGCAAAAGGTGCCCTGGACTTTCAAGGACTCGTCTGGCAGCGGGCAAGAAAATCCATCTTATGCCTCCTCATGCGTTGTGCTTCGATTCTCAAAGGGGATGGAGTAGAACGATTTTAGTCTTGTAACCACCCCGCCTCCGCAAACAAATTCTCTGCGTGCTAACCGGGGACCTGGTAATATTCTGTTCTCCACTTCTTTAAAATGGTATCAAGTGATCAGAACCCCCCTGTAGTCACAAGCAAAAAGTAATGCAAGAAGTGTCTTCCTTTTTGGCCGCTCAGAACAATGACGAGAAGAACCTGTGATTTGGGCCTCTTCTTACGGACGTCTAGCCTGACAGAACCCTGCTCTAGACTACCCCACAAGATGCCACCTTAATTAGGCTCATCTCTGCCAAAAGGTTGATTAAAGGGGCAAACTTGAGGGGGTTTAGAGGGGCCGGTTACGCGAAGCCATCATGAGTTTAAAATTATGATGCCATCGTTGTAGGGCAAGCCAGAATTCAGTTGACAGCAAAACCCCCAAGGCTTGATTTCAGTAACGAACCTCTACTGTTTCTTATGCCCACACCCGGCCTTCCACACAAAAGGCCTGTGAATGCGCGAACACCCGGCCTGAAATCTTCCCAGCCCTTTTCACCCTAAAACACTAAACCCTACACCCTATATAACCCATTATAGTAGTTTCCATTTTCTTTTTCATTATCCACTATACTATACTATAATATGACCACTCCTTGAACCTGAAACCTTCTGCGCCTCCAGTAGGAGACCAGTGGTGCAGCCACGATGGCAGCTGACCATTTTGGGCAATGGGTGGCCTTGGTGGAACCAGGCTAGACTTTTGGGCATCCTCACACAGGGACCTACCTTCAAAACCTTAGTCCCCCTAAGTAGATAGAATGCGAGTCCTTCTCCGAGTTGCGCTTGTAGTCTTTTTTGCTTCTGCCTTCCGCGGCTGCTTCTGCGAAGGTTTGTCGGATGAATTTCGGGATCTGCTTCTGCATAAGGGCTTCGAAGACTGTTGATGCCCGGAGTTTCTGAAAACATGAGCTTCCGCAAACGCTTCCGCGGAGAAATGCTTCTGCGGAGCTTCCGCGTCCTTCCACGCACACAGGAAAACCCCGTTTTCGGACCAAGATTTGATGAGTTTTTGCGTAGCGCACTTACAAATTGATCTACCGTAAAAAAAAAACGCTGCTCATATTCTATCTACTTAAAGGAGACTATATAGCCAAAAGCATGATGGGAGGAATCAAGCCGCAAGGCGTGCCTAGTGCCTCAACTTTTCTTACACTTTTCTCCGGTAGCGGGTGCAGTCTGCAACTAGATCAGGAGCCGGGGGGGGCCTTCTGACTTCCAAATCCTGTGCGTAACCTTACAGAAATAGACTCCTTCTGGAAATTCGAATGAGGGACCACCACAACCAGCAAAATCCTAATCAGGGACCACGTTACACAGCCAGAACAGCAGGCTAGCCATCCCAAAAGAGGGACCCACATTTTGAAACCTTGATATACATTGATTTCCTTCAGTCCTGAATTCCTCCCTGCTTTTCGGCAACCCTCTCCCATCTGTTGCAGGTTGCAGATCAGAGCTTTCCTGGGCTCCTGGCGCCTCCGGTAGCTTGAGGAAGGCCTGACAGACAAACACATCCAGACATTCTGCAAGTCAGGGACCGTCTTTACCCAACCATGTGGGTGGATGTCAAAATTATGGTCCCTTTTTGGGTACCCTAAATATTAGGTGCCGTACTATAATAGGGACCCAAAAAGGGACCATAATTTTGATAACCGCCCATGTACTGAATATGGCTTGTGAAAGCTGAAGGGAATGTGGGACAGCGCGGCAACCGATGCCTCACCAGTCTTTGATACCAACACTGCCATGCCACAGGCTTTCAGAATAAATAGCCAGCAGATCGCTGCTGCCACCACTCGTTTAATGTGTTTACTTTCACGATGTGATTCCTCGTTGCTCGTGCTGTACCATAGACTAGTCAACAGGACGTACCAAACATGCACGGATCAAATATGTATCTTTGCGCCACAAATTTCCCGAAACTCCCGTACGCACAACATCGCCTGGATGCGGCTGATGCTAGGCCTGAGTGCAACTGTGGCAGCTTGTCACCAATACCTGCCTCTCAGGCTGTTCTGCAACTTCTCAGCATTTTGGGTTGCCTTTTGCTCAAAAACGCTTCCATTCCAACAATGATGAAACAACTTGTGTGGTAGGATTGAAAATTTTTGTGTGAGGCACTATGATATCAGGTTCAGGCATGTATCAGTTTTCCATCATTGCCGGCCTGGGCCATGGGCGTGCAACAGGTTGCTGCTGAAAGGAGTCTTTCATGCATCCATCAGCCCCAATCATCAGAACGCCCATGAATAGAATAGGAGCGATATTGCTGGCAATCTGTTTGGGCTGAAATTGGCCAAGCAGCGAGATTCCTGCGCAGCGCGCAAGGCCTGCAGTAGCTCACACACCACATGCCATTATTCTTAGTGCGAGGCCTCCAGCATCCTCAAACGTTCCTGGATGTGTCTATTGGGGTCTGGAAGCCAGGCTTTGGAAGGAGCATTAGAATGCAGAAATGATGAGCCTGGATTGCTTCCGGCCCTCTGCCCGGTGTGGGTGAATCTGCTTCAGCATCCAAATTGGACGAGTGTATCAGCTGAGTTGCTGTAACATACAACACCTCAAGCCCTGACTGGAGCACAGAAACCGTACTCTGCAGCCCAAAGCCAACAGGATCTCAGCCGCTGGCTGGTTGCCAGAATCTCGCAGGAGGCACGCAAGCAGGCCCTGAGTTTAACTCCCCCATGTATGACATTCGCGGTAGCAGTCGCGGAAACAGCAGCCATCATGATTACTTTTTTACTTTTCGTGTGGTGCAGTCGACGCAGCCAAGGTCCAGATCTGATGGCTTAGGCATTGGCAAGACCTGCAGGCTGGTAAAGATGGTGGCAACCTGAGCTGATGAGAAATCTTGAAGTTTGCGGTTGGAGGTCCAGTGTCCAGGGCTTAGCGTCTAGCGGCTAGAGCACCCATTGAACAAAATAATGTGCTTCCGAGATAGTGAACATGTCCGTACCAAATCTAGACACGGAGCTAGCATGCATCATAGCCATCACAACATTCTTGAGATCATGCACAAACACAACTGATACTTCAAAGCAGCATCTTGTGGAGGGCGCCCCATGAACCCACCCATATACTTGCATCTCTCGAGCTCCTGGATCCTGACCATTTACAATTCAAGGTGTCTTATCGTTGCGCAGTACATTCTCACACGCCAGAGTGCGTGAGCATGTGTTGCAGGATGGACGCAACAGTTCCTATCCGAAGCCCGTGCGACATCCTTGTGAAATTTCCCCTGGTCCAAACCATCTCTGGGCTGCCCCTTCGTAACTCTCCCCAACTTCAAGGTGTGGAGTCCGTCCTCCAGACCCTTCTGACCATCTTTCTGAGCTGAGGACGTCATGCGCGCCGTAGATGGCTGCGTAGCCCACAAGGCCCGCCCTAGAGGGTGAAGTCATAGCAGTGCTACTGGCAAGGCTTCAAAGCTTCCAATGGAAATGCAAGTTTGCTCGCACTAGATCTCAAAGATCGCTTTAGGTTGCAGGTTCCAATGCTGGCCTATCTAGTTCAGTTCTACAACATCTCCTTCTGAGGTTTTCCTTCTTTTGTTTTTTGCAGGAACTGCAGCGTGCGCCATCAAATGAGGCGGGGTTCCGAGGATTTGCATCAATGCTTGATCCCCCAAACGCATTTCTTGGTGGTAGAAGTCCTGTCGCGTTTGCATTCTTTCCGCTGTCTTGCAGACAGGATCAGGCAACGCTCCTCACTCCAAAACGTAGCCGCATCAGAGCTAGATTGCTAGAATAACCAGTGAAGGCATTTTCTGCGGGTGCGCTTGAACTGCCTGTGCTAAATTGAGAGTCCTTCTCGAGTTTTTGCTTTGACTGGGCCAGCCAGATCAAAACATGTCAATTTGCTAACAAGCTTGCATGATTCAATTTGCAGGAGTCTGCCAGCTGTCTACGCTCCCGCCGACGCTACCATGAGCAGCCTACACCCCAATCTTTGCGTGCTGGCGCTGCGAATCAAATCCCCCGAGCTCCAATCCAGGACCTTTTAGTGGGCGGATCCAGTGGCAACCATGACCCAACACAGCCAACAGACAACATTAGGTAAAACATCCAGCAAGGATGCCACTTTCTCACATGGATTTTGTTTGACCCCAAGTTCATGAGGTCACGACCAAATCAACAGCCGAGGAAAGGCCACGAGCAGGGCGGAGATACCCTGAAAGCTACAGTCGTTCGGACCCAGAGGAAGTGGTTGGAAAGGGAACTACAGCCTGCCAATGCTTGGGATCACTGAATGAGGCTGTGAAGTCGAGTGCTTGTGCTTGCGACACAGACTGAAGCAGTCTGCGTCCTGAGTTGGAGCTTTGCTCACCTTTGACCCAGCTAGGTCTAGCTGCCCTCCACAATGACAGTTTCAGGTTGGGTTCAAGATTAGCGTGAAGAAAGAACCTACTTTGAACATCTTTGAACAAGCCCCTACTTCACACACTCGGAACGAGACCAATTGGAATGGTGAGCTTCGCAAACTTAAACATGCCTTGTGGGGTGGCTGGTCAGTTGGATACAGCACTGCCAAATGACAAACCTCCCTTTGGCTTGAGGCCCGGCACAGACAATGCCTGTAAGAATTTGAAAGACCGATCCACAAGGTGGGAAAAACCGATGTCAGGACCGATGCCATAGGAAAGCCCCATGTCAGTAAACATGCTACTTTCTGCAGCAGCTGATCCTCACTATTCGCATCTGTGAATTTTCGAGATGTATCGTCAGCTTACTTGTCATCAGCACAGGGAATGGAGGAAGGAGTCTGAAAATTCTCCGTGACCTGTTCCGTCGTGCCCTACAATCCACCCCCCAAACTGAGGACCCTACTTACTCCCTAAATCATCTAAAATGTTGCAATTCTTCCGGCGGAAGACATGTCCTGACGTCCCGTTGAATAGCTCGTTTTCGCACTCACTGAACCACTGTACCTGCAATATTCCAAACTTCAAGTGATCAACAGGTCTGGGCCAAGCACGCAGGTGTAGTTCCAGTACCACCTTCGCACAATCTCAACTCCAAAATCTCCCCTCTTCCTACTCTGCAAAAGAGTGCGCTGGCTGCTTGCAGGACATGCTTTTTGGGGTTTTCAAAATACGAGTCATCGTGAATTTCAGGGACCTAGCTGCGGGGATTGTAGAGGCCCCTGTTCGGGATTTGTTCAGAATCAATATGGTAGTTTCCTGAAATAGGGGGACGGCGGAGGTGTTTTTGTTTTTCCTAACGTTGGCTCCGGCTTTCTGTCTTTCCTAACGTTGGCTCCACTCAGGGGGGTTCCTCTAAGTAAACATATTGTGAGGACGCTCCACACAATGGCACGTTTTTTAAAACCAAATGTGGGGACGCTCCACGCGAGAGCTCGCTTTTGGAATCTAAATCTGAGGACGCTTCACGCGAGAGCGCGATTTGACAAGCGAGATGTGAGCACGCTCTACGAGAGAGCTCCTTCTCTGGAATCTAAGTGTGAGGACGCGCCACAAGGGCACGATTTGAGAAGCAAAATGTGAGGACGTTCCACGCGAGAGCTCGTTTCTGGAATCTAAATGTGAGGACGCTCCACGCGAGAGCGCCAGTTTGAAATTGACATGTGGCCAGGGCACGATCTGAGAAGCGAAATGTGAGGATGCTCCACGCGAGAGCGCGTTTCTGGAATCTAGATGTGCGGATGCTCCACACGAGAGCGCCCGTTTGAAATCAAAATGTGGCCACGCTCCATGCGAGCTCGATTTAACAAGCGAAATGTGAGCACGCTCAACGCGAGAGCTCGTTTGAAATCTAAATGTGTCGACAGCATGATTTGAGGAGCTAAATGTGAGCACACGCCATGCGAGAGCCTTGGCACGATTTCCATTTTTGAATATTTTTGCGTGCATAGCATGTGCAAGTCTTGCTACGCGGCAGGCCAACGACCAAGGGATCAGAAGAGCAGAGCCGGGGGCCAAGGACCAGGGACCAAAGAGACGAGAGGGCCGGGGACCGCGGGACCACGGGACGGGAGGGCCAGGGTCTACGGGACCAAACGACCACGGGACCAGCCCTAACTCCAGAGCCCAAGCCAAGCCAACCTTAGGAAAAAAACACGGGACCCACCCTATATCGGCCACAAAAAAACTATAGTCCTCATTATAGGGACCCCCAAAAAGGGTACCCATAATTTTGGGAATTCCCCATATAATACTTTATTATATTATATTATACTTTAACAAATTAGGATGGCTTGTGGAAAAGTCTGACACTTCTCAATCTTTCATGCCCTGAAGCCAAAGCAAGTACTTGGAAAGTAGCCTTTGAAGTTTGATAGATATTATTATCCTGAAGCCCAGCCTTTGAAGTTTGATAGATACTATAGGGCAATCCCGCCTATTCCCCACTATTTTAGAGCTCTCCTGAACCAAGTTTCAAGCACTTTCAAGATACAGCGCAGTGGAGCCTTGGACGTGCGGCGCCCTCCTGCATTCCTGGCACCATGCCAAAACTGGATGACTTTCTGGACGAAATCGTCAAGGCCACTTGAGCTATTGGTGGAACTCTCTTGGGCTGGGTTGCTGTTAAGGAACTTAAAGTAAGTTACTACAACAAGGAAGCCCGATTATTTCATACGTATATATAGATACACGCTCATAATATGGTAGCTTAATTCAAGTNNAGGGTACCCATAATTTTGGGAACCCAGCCCCTACAAATCTATCCTATATAACCCTTATGCGGGCTCTCAAAAGTATCCCTATGTACCCAGAATCTTGCGTAACCCTAAGCCCTAAACCCTGAATCCTAAATCCTAACCCCTAAATCCTAACTTCTAAACCCCAAATCCCAAACCCCAAATCCTAAACCCTAAATCCTAAATTCTTAAACCCAAATCCCAAACCCCAAATCCTAACCCCTAAATCCTAAATTCTAAACCCCAAATCCCAAACCTCAAATCCTAAACCCTAAATTCTAAACCCCAAATCCCAAACCCCAAATCCTAAACCCTAAAGTACCGCTACGCCCAGCAGCGGCCTCAGCCCTTCCACCTCCCGGTTTCTCAGGCTTGCGAGTTTCTGCTCCATGGCTACCTTCCAGGGAAGAAGGGTTCAGGGTCTATAGGGTTTAGGGTTTATAGGGTTTAAGGTTTAGGGGATTAGGTGTTTAGGCTTTAGAGGTTTAGGGCTTAGGCTTTAGGGGTTTAGGCTTTAGGGTACAAGGCTTAAGCCCCCCGCGCTATATTATGATAGACCACAATGGGAGTATTCAATTAGGGGGGCGGGGGGTGGGGGGGTTCATATTAGGGGGAGAGGATTGCAGGGCTTAGGGTTTGAAATCTAAGTTGGGTACTGCCCTCACCCTGTAACAGTCCATATTCGGGGTCTTGTTAAGGGCTATATACAACTATATGGTTAAGGGTCTTCTTCATGGCTATATATATGTCTACATAAGGGCAGACCAGAGTTCTGGGGATCGATGAGAGCAGGGATGAGGGGCTGGGCTGGGAAAGGGGTTTTGCAAAAGCATGGTCCCAGCAAAGCAAGGAGGGAACGCATGCTCCTGGGCACATGAGGGTGTTCTGTCATCAGGCCGGGGAGGGGGTGGTCTTTTGCCGGATCCTTTAAAAACATGGTCAACTGCATATGTTAGAATTCAACATGGAACTGGAACCTTAATCCAGGACAGAACGCTTACTGCGGACTCCAAATACCTACTCACGCCTCCCAAGTGACTTCTTTTGGCAAGCGCTGAAGCAATTGAGATTCTGCTTCCTAGCAGGCCTCAGGCTCTGACTATCTGATCATAGAAGGCAAGGTCTAACTCAGTCTTCTTCTGCCTGAGCAACCTTTCTGGTAGCCCTTCCCATGTGTCCTCTTCATTGCCTCCCCTCTTCCTGCGGCCTTCCCTTTGCGGCCACTCTTTCCCTTGCCTTTGACGCGGATGCTTTGCCGTACGCGGATCTTCTTCGAGTAATGCTTGTCCCTGTGGAAGACGATGGTCTGCATGAGCTTCAGCTGTTGCAGGAAAGTCTCCCGGTGGTACCTGCCATCATAGCAGCTTTCCAGGAGGCGCTCGCAGTCAGCATCAAGGGTACGTACCCTGCAGCAGACGTGGATGTTCTTGCGAAGGGAGTGGGCAAAGGACTTGAGAACCAACAGACGCCTGTTGTTGATAGATACAATGCCCACGCGAGTCTCCACACAGGAAAGCTGCAGGAACGCTGCATCAAGCTGGACCTCTCCTGAATTGAGTTGGTCCAAGAGGTGTTGCAAAGTCGTCCCATCCGAGAAGTGGTCGCCGCAGCTCTCCTGCGTGAAGGCGATGTCAAACACCAGCACCCACCGAGTCGTCTCTTCCAACGACTGCATGCGGTGGTACACCTCAATGCACCTTGGGTCCAGGTCCTTGCCATCTGTCTTGAAAACCTTCTTCGACGACTGCAAGTGCCCTGCACAAGGGCTAGACATCGGGGCTGCGGCCCGCATGGTGCCTCCCTTGGATATGGTTGCTCTCGGGACGTCAGTGCCGCCCTGGTCAAAGTCTTTGCCCTTTGCGGGAGGCCCCTTGTTGCCCTTTCCCGAAGCGTAGGATGCCGTGGCAAGCGCAGGTCGCTCCTGCAGATTGCCATCCTTGCTGAAGTGAACGTCAAAGGAGGGCACGTCCCCGGCTTGCAAACAACGCTGTTCGACCACGCTGCCGTGCATGGACACGTCCGTACCTCGGCCGGGACTCTGCTCAGCCACCATAGTCGTGGCTCCTTTGAACTTCTTCCGACGGCGGGCTATGAAGGCTGCGGCCGCAACAAGGGCGGCGTGGGTGTCTGCTCTGGTTGGGCGAGGCATCTTCACCACACATGATGCAGCCAATGCAGGGATCCCTGCTGAAGATGATGACGGGAAGAAGCTGGCTCTGCCTTGGGACCCACTGGGATCGGCCGCGGGGTCACCTGGCGCCTCTTTCAAGACTTCAGCAGGCCTTTGGTCATCCTCATTCTCTTGTCTTGCACGTTGAAGAATCGGTATCGTCTCTTTGAAGACTTCAGCAGGGCTTTGGTCAT
>CAJNIZ010011780.1:100104-151657 GCA_905231905.1 Symbiodinium pilosum | reverse complement strand
CTTCAGCAGGGCTTTGGTCATCCTCGGGACGACGCCGACGAGCTGTGTCCCGCAGGAGCCATCGATTGTAGGCCTCGCATGGCCTCGCATCCTGCCTTGCAGAACATCACTTGCTTGCTTGCAGTTGCCGCATGGAACTGAGCGAAGCCACTCTCCTTGAGCAGCAGAATTGCTGCTTGATGGATCCGCTTGGCAGAGTCGCTGCCGACAGAGAAGAACTTTTTGACAGATGCCTCGCCAAGGATGTTACGAAGTGGGACAATGGAGGCGCCTTCATCCAGTCGTGTGCTGACCTCGGCAGCCAACTGCTTTGCAGCAACCTGGATGTCCACATGTGCAGGCCGCGGCATGGCAGGCCCGCCAGTGAGCAAGCGGTAAGTAAGGTGCAGTATCCAGAACTTTGGTAAGCAACCCTGCAGTCCTGTTCAGTCTCTTGGGAAACCCAAATGAGTAGGCCAGTAGGCGCTTCGGCTGTGCAAGAGGCTTTGAGAGCGTGTCTGAGAGATCTGACTCGTTCCTAACACGCAATACAATGCGCCAAAGACACGATTATGGAATTTTTGGGTGGATGTCCTAAAGAGGAGCTTGCAATCATCTAAGATCACGCTGCCTCATACCAACGGAGCCTGATCTCAAATCCTGTACCACTTGTTGAGGAAGCTGGATGATTAGCGTCATAATAAGTCTCTTATGGGTCCTATGGGTTGCTAGTTGGTAGTATCATGCCCATACAAGGCTGGTAATTACAGGAAAACGCTTGCAGGCTGTGTCGTTGGCGATGCTCTTCCCTTCCCAAAAAAAAGACTCGGCATTGTGTGCCTTGAGCCACTGCCTCGAAATTTGAGAAAAGTGCTCCCACTTTGTCCATGATCCGAAGCTGAATGTAACTCTGCGCCAGCATTGCATGCCTGCCTCCCAGCCATAGCACTTCACTACCCGCACCTGGGTGTTGGTGTCAGCGTGCATAACTTACGGCTGCAGCGCATGTAAGTGCCGTATCGAATCTGCGCATCCTCAGTCCTGTGCTGCCTGAAATCACCAAGTCTCATGCTCACACGAATCGAACCGGCAGAGGAGCAGCCCAGTCCGTCAAGTAAAATAGGCAGCTGGCGCCGAAGAGAACCTCTCTCAGAGTCACCACGCGCTTGTCAGTACCTTGGGTCTGGGCCAACTAACCTGCCGATTCTGACTTACTGCAACAAACCTCTCGCCTACAGTTGTTGTGCACTTTATCCTCGGCCATGGCGGAGCGGCTCAAGTCATCTTGCAAGCAGTAAGACGCCGGCACTCTTGCAAATGCAGCATCACATCGCCGATCCCTTGGCCCAAGGCCACCGCACAAGTGACCTAGGTCTCCAGCTCCCATAGCAGATTCTCTGACTGCTACCCACGTGACACATGCCTCTTCAAGCTAAAAAGTCACTATCAGCCCTGTAAACCACTACATAGTCCCAGTTTCCACTTCATTTCATCTTTCTTGTCCAGTTGATTCTCCATGACTTGGGGCGCTATTCCGGGGCAAGCTTCGGGCTTCAACCTCAGGAGGTGGCGCAGGGAATCGCAATGCCGAATGCGCAAATCGTCGCCAGACCTGGGCATACAAAGCTTGAGGCATGCCAAGCACTGAAACCTTCAAGATTCATCAAAACTACTTATGGACATATGAGTCAGGTTGAAGCCTCTCTGCACTAGTGGGCCTTTGAACCATGCCCAGAAGTCGAAGTGCAGGCGATGCAGGCAGGTGGCGCAGCTGCGAGGCCATGAGGAAGAACAGAACGAAGACACACCTCCGCGTTCATCTACGTTCCAGGCAGATCTTCAAAACAAAGGCTCTTCAGTCATGGACAAACTCTCAAAACCGCAGCAGGCTCTCGCAGACCGAGGCTGGTAACAAAGTTGCACCAACCCTCACTACTTCGTGCCCCCGAGCGGAAGTCCTCGAACCATTGGGTTCGCGCCCTATCAGCCCGCCACATCTGCAAAAGCCTCAGGCAACCTGCTTGCAACTTTGCCCATTACCCTATATAACCCCATTATAGTAGTTTCCATTCTCCATTATCCTTACATAACCCCTATATCCCTTATGTCAACCCCTATACATGGCCGAGTCCGCCACATTCCTGCTGTGCCTGCGAGACAAAGCCTTCAGCGCAGCATGTCAGATGGCGTGGCCGTGCCAGGGTCCAGGAAGTCAAGGATAAGCTCTTTGATTGAAACGTGTTGCTGCAGTTGTAAGGCCTTGTCCTGAAAACCCAATGCATCCGAACTCAATCTGCCATGAGTATGTTGCTGGCAAAAAAGCAGGCAACCACATCTTTGCGTGAACATACTCTGAAACGAAGAAGATCGAGGAAGCTCTTGTGAAGAAGTACATTCCGACCACCCCACCTCTTTGGAGAGCTTGGCATGCAAATAGCTGAGAACCCAGCGACTCGAAAGAGCCGATCAGGGCGGTCAGGATATCGTGGTTCAGGAGCCTGGGTGCTCGGCTCAAACGGGTAGACTGGGCAGTGCTGAGCTGGAGAGTTGATGGCTTGATGCGAAACAGGTGTATGAGGGCATCTTAAGCAGTAGCTGCATGAGGAACTCTATAGAGAGCGGCATACATGGATTCAAATCATTCATTCGCTTTCTGCTTTTCATGAACTAGCTGAAGGAGCTCGTAACAAGCGGGGTTGTTCTGGTTATGGACACCCAAAGGCTCCCAAAGCTGGGACTCGTACGTCTGCAAGTCCGCCTTGGCACGTTCACCTGTCCACAAAACAGATCCCAGATTGACTGGCAGCTTCCGAAGAATATCATTGCCAAAGTTTGATGTAATGATCCCTCTCTGAAGAATGATCCCTCTCTCGAGGGGTCGCTGACGTGCCCTTCTACGTACATCAGCACCGCATTTGATCAACAGAGAAATGAGATAAACTTAAACCAGCCACCCTTGGACACAACCCTGCAGCGCTGAAAGCTGAAAAGGCACCTTCTTGCGGGGATTGCTGCTCCCCACCCGCGGTCCTCGGAAACGACTGTGGCAAGATTGTCGAAAATTGTTGACAGCTCTTCCGTGTCTGGGCTGTCGTGATTCGTAACTCGGGCGTGGCTGAGCTTCTTGCGAGGGCAACCGCTGCGCTTTGCGGAATAATGCCACCTTAGAAACAGCTGGGGGAGGAAAAGGTTCAGGGTTTACGGTGAGTGTGTGGGAAGGCGGGTGACACCGCAGACTTGATGTCTTGCGTCTTGAGATGACACCATCAGAAGGAGCAAGGAGCAGTACTGCAACTACCTGACAGCCGGGCAAGTGGGAACGTCGGGACAGACGTTCAAATCTCATACCATTAATCCTTCGCATGCCATGAAGGAGTCACTAATGAACGGCTAAAAAGTATTGGGTCTCGCAGTGGGCTTGATGGTGATCTGGTACTGTCGATCGCACTTGCTGCAAGAGGAACGAAGGTAGTGCCGAGTAAAGCTGAAGGAGTACGGACAATACCAGCTAGAGTCCTGAGTGTCTGGCTGCTAGGCCTCCACACATGCGCTGGTCCTCAGTGCCAAACGCATTGCAGGCTTGGAGGATCTGATCGGCAAATCATGTGCGAAGATCAAGGAAAGGACGGGGCGGGCAACTTACCCTCTATAGACCCTATAAGTACCCATTATTTGGGGGCCATATCAAAGGTGCAAGAAGGGTCCTGGTAGGTACGCAGTACTTATTTATCACAACAAACCAAATGCAGAACTGACAAGCAACCGGCGAAACATGATGCCCCTCACCAGTGAGCTACCACCTTGATGGTATTAACCTGCTGCATTTCAATGTGAAACAACCTCAGGACAACTGCGCCACGTCTGCAGGGGCATAATGTAAACGCAACCAAGACAAACAAATGGCAACAGAATAGCAATTGCGATGATGCGGCTCACGATATCGAACCGTCACGGTAGCTACACAAGCCCCAGGAACAAAAGAAAGAACAACAGCTAGAACAAGGAAAGCAGCGCACATCATGAAAGTCGTAGCAAGAATACAAAAAATCGGCAACAATAAACATGATGCCAAAAATGACAACAATGAAAACGATCGTTGTGGGAGGGAGGGATAAGAGAACACGAATCGAACTTCAACAAAGCAGTGTAGACACGCACATTGCCTTTGCAGACTCTGAGTCTGAGCCCAGGGCAAGATTCGTCGTAATGGAATTTGTTATCTCGGCAGCGGATGGTTTTTTGCAATATTGCCGTGGGAGGCCCGTCTGGCATCTGAGCTTAGATCATCAGGACAGGTTCGCAGAGTCCAAGTGCCCCAGTTGTGAAAGACAACAGCAGGACGTCCAAGTAAGCATCTTCGTTGTGATTGCACGTGCCCTCGCACGGGTGTGTCTGCTGGCGCGCTACGTTAGCAACCGCCACTTCCAGTGTAGTCTGCCCTTTTCGTGCTCTTCTTGTTCGGCCCTGCTGGCTACAGTCTTCTGCGGGACGTTGTTTGAAGCCCTTCTTCTGTCGATAGAAACCTAACTAATGCTAAACCTGCTGGAAGAAAAACAGGCCTCATGAACAGTAATCATTGCACGTTTTGCAGGTCTCTGCACTGTCAGATGGGATTTGAAGACTAGCAGACATGGCCGAAGCCCTTGCAAGAAAATCACTGTACATCTGGCAACTTCTTACATGCAATCGCCGAACTCCAAAGCTTGCCACGAATCCTCAGCAGCCAGATCACGATCTGATGCTAATATCCGCAGACACTGCATAAACCCTCCCAGTTTCTATTTCATTCTCCATCGGATTTTCCATCTAATTCTCCCATATTTATACATACACATATATCTACACCCAATATACCCCCATTAACAGCGCAGCTCTGAAAAACATGGTACCTGAAGCCCAAGCCGAGCAGTCTATTCTCGGGTGCCCGCAGACAGAATGACAATCTGGCTGATGGGATACATGCTGAAGGCGAAGATTGCAATCTCAGCCGCACTGCCATTTCAAGGTATGCGCACTGTACTCAAACCTCTTGAAGGTAAACATGCCCGATAAGCGTAGGCTTTGGATTGAGGTTCAGCTACTGACCCTGTCGACTGCAAAGCACAGCAATTAATTGGAAGTGCCATCGCCATTGCAAGTCTATGCGGTGTGCCAGGGCTCCTGACTGCAACACAGAGTTTGTTTCAAATCAGGTGACACCAACCATGGGATCCCGCGACGTTTTGAGTCGTGCAACCAACTTTGCATGGGCCTAGACGGCTACTAGCACAAGGAATCTCAGGATGCTTGTGCTGCTTTGTCTACTGCTAAAGCTAAAAGACAAAGAAACCTTATTGTCAACCAGGCATCCTGGAAACAGCCCGAAGCGTTCGAGTTGCATTGAATCACTGCAGGAAGCCCAGCCCATTCCATCATCCAGATTCTTGATCGTACCCAACCGCAAGGTCACCAGACTGCCGAGTGCCCGGCCAAAATCTGATTTGTCAGATTCCTCTCCTGCACCAAGCAAGGAGCAATGGCTACTGCTACAGGAACGCTGCAGGGTTACATATAGCTGCCATCTGCCAGGTCCTCAGTTTAGTCAGCATACTGGCAGTCCGACAAGGACTTGTTTCCTCCAACCCTTTGGACTCACAATACCCTGATTCTCGCAACTCAACTTTGCCAGGAACCCTGCCTCATGCGGATGCTCCAGGACCCAGGCCTCTCCAAGAAGCAGCAAACAGAACCCGGCGACAGGTTGCCACGTACAGCTGTCAGGCCCATAGTTTAGGCTATGTTCATTGGCATTTGGCCCCTGCACAAGCCCAACTCATATCCTCCTATAGGGATGCTAAAAACCTAGCAGAATCTTAAGATGCCTCACTTCTCCGTCGTGCGAAACCCCGCTCCTATCTCATATTCCGTTGTCGTTTCCATTTGATTCTTCATGATTCTGGGACTGTAGTATCCCCTATATTCTACACTTAACCTTTAGGTCCTAGAAAATCACCAGCCGCGGCCTGGAGCTTGAAGAAGTGCATCAGGGACTAGGCGCACGCACAGGCACGAAGTAACAGTCATGGGAAGACTGCCTGTATAAGTCTATATGGGGCTGTAGGGGAACCTTTGCAGCCTGTGCAGAAAGAAGCTAGATTACCAAATCTTTTGGCGCGTCCAGTGCAATGCACATTGCTTTTGAAGCATAGCCTTCGCCAGCCTTCCTGAACGCAGCCGTTCTTGAGAGGCACTCCCTGCTATAACAACCCGAGGGAGCAGAAGGCTGAGGACTGAACGAAACGCACCAAATAGACGGAATAGAGCTGGCCAATCCTGAATGCTGCGCATGCGACCAATGGCGGTACTGCGATGCCGTCACAAGAGGTCGTCTTGGTGCCTGTGGGTGCGGCCTGATTGGGTTTCTGGTGTTTGTTCAGTGTATTCTGGATGACCGTAGTCGTAGTGAAATCTACGTGGTGTTGTCCGAAGGCTGATGCTGCTGCTGCCTAAGTGATGCAGTGGGGATGTCAGGTTGGCCCAGAAGAACAACAACAATCTAAGGATAAGCCCAACTCTCTCATGCCCTTCCGCCTGCGTCAGGATCATCAATCCCAAACAGGGTAGAACACAAACACACACTTGTCCTGTCTCAGAGTGCATTCGCAATCCCTGTTTCTGAGGCCCCAGCAGCACAGCCCAGCTGTATGCAAGGCCCAGGGTGATCCTGATCAAGCCCAGCGAGCGCCAGAACTTGGTCGCAATTTTTGTGGAGCTCTTCAGGACCCGATGCGCGGGTTTAATTCAACTGCAGAGCTGTAAGTAATTCTCGAAACTTGCAAGGTTGTATTTAAGTACAGACTTTCCGCACCTCAATTGTGTGGGTTGTGCTGCTATCATGGACCATAACGCGCATTAAGGCGCAATGAGGTGCAAGATTGATGACCACGTATGCAAATGATGGCCAGGGGCTCACAAACTCCCTTGCCCTCTGCCTGCAATTCCATCAAGGTGGTGCCCTGCGGGCGGACTCCACGAAGGACTTTACTAGGACCAAATAAAACCAAATTACAATCAGACTTAGGTTGCGAGGCGCAATGTTTCAAGCAAACGTGTCAGGCAGACAGCTTGTTCTTTGGCACCATCCGCATCAGGACGCTTGCCTTACAATAAATTTGCTGTCACAGTTGACACTCTCACTACATCTGCAAGACGTTGTCATAAGTCGGAATTCATCCCTTGTTACTGAAAAGGAGGCTGGAATGCGGAGACGGCTAACCGCATCAGTGTGTCTCAAAGTGACTGGGGGCAGCGCAAGCGACATACGAAGTCAGACGCAGTACAGCATGGTTGCATCACAATGTGAAGCCTAGAGAGCCCCTCCAACAGTCTTTCTGCGCAAGAACTGCGCAATAGGTTCTGGGAAGCAACCTCGGTATCTGTGAGCAGTCGAGTGGCAATACTCGCCTTGTCCTCGCCCACAGCCTCAAGGAACAGGTTTTGGAACAGCAAGCTCAAGACTGGTGAAGGCAAAGTGTAGTTACATACATATGCCAAGACTGCGTGACAAGGATCCTTTTCCAAGACTCTGGCCTCAACTTCTTCAGCCCAAAGCTTCTCAAACTCGTCAGCGCTCGCCTGCCTTTGGCCCCAAGAAGCAGTACACACTTAGCCCAAAGATCACTATTCTATCGCCTTGAAAAGAGGGAGTTTGAACTTTAAACCACTGTGAACATGCCGTGGACACAGCCGCCACTTCGAGACGATCTGGTGCTGAGATCCCAGCGACAAGTCATTGTGAAATCCAAGCCTGGTCTGATCAGACGCAGTGTGATTGGGCTTCGCAAGCCAGCGATGCGGCAACATTAAAGCGCGAAGCCAGGAAACCACCCGTTTCCAAATGATTCTTCGAGACGTGTCACTGGGCTCCACTGTCATGCGGAGGTACATACGCCCAAACTGTACCAAAGGCCTCATCAGCTAACCCAACTCCTTTCACCGTATACTTCCAACGTCACCGTGCAGGACCGTGTGTCTCCGGCGCAAAACAAAAAATGGATAGGAAGTTGGATTGACCGCCTTGTGCGATCTTGCGCAACTCATGGACTTCTATACGGAACAAAATATTCAATACGAGATGGACCTAGAATCTGGGTTGGCTTGTATGTTCACATCGGACCAGATTACTTTGCTTTGAGCCTCGTCTCCCGTTCTAAGAAGAGTCTCCCTTATATATCCCTAGACAAGAAATCGCGTAGCAGTCAAGGCATGCCAGCGCGGCTGGGGAAGCTGTTCCGCCTTGATCTTTGTCAGCGCAGAATTCCTGAGTCAGTGACCGGATGGGGCCTTGAAGCTGTAACTGGACGGCAGGAAGATTATAAGATGTTGCGTTTCTAGTCCCCAACATTCCACATGCCATTTGGGGCGAGAACCTCTGACAATGAATGGGTTGCTGTTAAGGAACTTAAATTAAGTTACCATAATGGGTATATATAGTAGATAAAAGGGTATCCCCAATATAGTAACTTAATTTAAGTTCCTTAACAGCAACCCAAATGATCTTTGCCAACTTTACGCTGCCAACAAACAGAACTGCTTCCGAGCCGCAGGGAATGACCCCAGCGAGCACACAAAGGCGTGGCCTGAAGGCGGTTAAGGTCCCCCTTAAGTAGATAGAATATGGGGTATATGGGGATCTTACTATAATATACCCAAAGCCATATTCTATCTACTTAAGGGGGACTATAAGGTCTACTTTGGGTGCGGGCAAGGGTGGTGGCCATGCAAATTGCAAACTCAGCTGGAGCCCTGCCTGAGTGCCTTTTCAATGCCTAGCCTTGCCTGCTGCGCTTCTTCTCCATGCACCGGCCCAGAAAACAGAATGAGAACACACAAAGCCCTGCATTACAACTACGAGTGACGACCCATTTGAACTTGGGCGGTGGCCCAGGAGACTGCAATCCAGCTGAGGAATCCTTGCATATTGTCCGGTGTCTAACGAGACGAAAGGTCATGCAGAAACGCAACCTCTCTGCCGTGTCCTTGCTTCCAGACGCGAGTCTCCGCGTCCATGTCCTCTGCCTGCACCATTCAATGCATACGCAAAGACATGTAGGACTCGCCTTAAGTGCCCGTGAATCATGCATCAGCCGCATTGATGAGCGCAAGGAACACAACCACAAGTGGCTTCAGGTGTACGTCAAAGGGCTACTGGCCCGCCACAGAGCTGGGAGCCATGACGGGGCACAAACCTATTATTACAACAGGAATGGGAATAGCGGCCTTGCCTGTATGGAAAGCTGCACCAGTGTAAGAGTCTGTGGAGATGCTACAAAGCGGGCTCCCAAACACAGTCCCTCAAGAATAAAGGCTCCCTCGGAGCATGGCGAAAGGTGTCCCGCCTTATAACCATTGGACAGCTTAGTGTCCGCAGCCGGAGTGCCTCGTCAACCGGTATGTCATGACATCACTCCACATCACACCTGCTCGCACTGCCAGTAGCCACTGTGAGTCCCTAGTTTGGTCCAGCTGGGGTGACGACTTCTCGTCATGCTCCGAATGATGAGGCTAACCTGGGAACCAGCGCCCGGTCAGTTCCAGACTCTGCCCAGCTTTCCCACCGCAGTACTTTGAGATTGCTTGCGTTTGGTGTCCTAGAACCACTGACAGTTTCATCATGACAAGGGTTTGGCATCAGCCAACTTAGAATTGAATTGAGCGTCAGGGGGGAAGGGTCAACCTTTTCATTTCTGAGCCTTGGAACACAGTTGGGGGGAAGATTACAAGTTGCAAGCCAGGCCACTACGCGTAGAGACTGCAAGCCGGGCACTGGAATGTCAACTATGTGCAAAAAGTCTAGTCTGCAGTCCACATCTAGGGCTAAGCTTGATGCGACCTTAATCAAAGAAAGGCCGCAAAGAGAAAACATCTTTCTCTGCTTGGGGGAAGAATGACAAGGGGCAGTATGTTCCGCGGTTTTCACGGGTTTGTCATGTGGTGCTGCAAGTAAGACCCATAATCCTTAACACATTGAGGGGCTCCAGATTCGGATCAACCCCTACAAAAAAACTATAATATACCAGATTCTAGTATATTATACTATATTATACTTTAGTATAGTACTTTGTACTGTAATATAATATATCATACTATAATATCTATCTTGTACTTATATTCAAGGTAGCCTTCCTCAGCAGTCGAGGGGCCGAAACCAGGTAGATGACGGAGTACACTCCCAGAACGACCCACCTGTCATCGTGAGGCTGCCCTGGACTCCATGCTACAAAATCTGACTGGGCTGTGATTGCTACTACTACTACTACTACTACTACTACTACTGTACTGGTACGAATACATTATGCATGTTGCTACTACTACGATTTTTTCACAATTTTCTACAAACACCAGCCCCCGACATAACTACCTAGGTGAGAATACCATCAGGAATGCCACCAGTAAAACATTTGCCAGCCGGGGCGGGAATGACATCCTGCAGCGGTATCCATCATGCATACATCTCTCCACAACTCATAGGTTTTACTAGGGCTACCTTTTTTTTTTCGGGGTCCCCATAATAAGGATTACAATATTTTGGGGAGAACCTCTATAATATAGTATAATATAATACAACATAACATGTGATACAATAATATACTATAGTATATTGGGGTCCCCTATTTAAAGCTTTGTGTGGGTCACCTGTGCTTCAATCCCCTTGGCATTGAAGCCCCAAGGCCCCGACTCTGAGCGCACCATTATCACTTCCTCTGCCTTAGCGTGCTGGTGGTTAGCAGGGAACTGGGGAATATTAATCCCTAGAAAATCTATCCCTGTAAAAACATATATATATATATACATATGTACAAATATCTTTATATATACATATATGTATATATAATGCTCTTTGTTATTGCCTCCTAACCCCCGCAATAAGTAAGGTCAGTCAGCTGGAGCTTTGTTTTCAGACTCTGCGGCTTAGCTCATACCAGGCTCTGGCTGTGGTGGGGAGGTGCCACTTATGACCCTACACCCTCACTCTCCAGTGACCTATTGTCTAGTATCCCCCTTAATACCCCCTATAATGCTCCCTATATACCCCGTATGACCCCTACATCTTCACCCTCCAATCCTTGAGAGATTGGTACTATCACAGGTACTTCTCCAAATAAATACAGAAAGCCCCCTCATCGTACTGACGTACTGCGGTGCATGTTGATGAGATTCCAAAGACGGATCCATGCCTGCTCATCCCT
The DNA here is from genome assembly GCA_905231905.1 of Symbiodinium pilosum. NCBI lineage: Eukaryota > Dinophyceae > Suessiales > Symbiodiniaceae > Symbiodinium > Symbiodinium pilosum. Next base: position 140,450 of record CAJNIZ010011780.1, on the reverse strand, counting down.
GCACATATCCTGCTTTCCCCCCAATCTAACATGCTGGTACTTCCCATACATTTTACATGTTTTTGGGGTTTCGCTCCTGAGGGGCCTGCTTGCATAGCCAAGGATTTCCTTGAGGAGGGCTCTTCCTGCAGAGCTTGCCTTGGAGAGTTCTCTCTTACACTGGCCGGGCTTTGTTAGGATTCTGTGGGTCTTATGGGGATCATTGGGATGAACCCTCCCTTGCTTGTGCTACTCCATCTGAGCTCCTACTCCCTGGCTGTTGCTACTACCGCCGCAAGAACTACTTCCATCATGATGATGATAATGACGACGATGACGATGTCAGGGCTGCATGAAGATCAGGGGGCTTCATCGCAGCAGAGGGTGCTCGACTAGGGTTCTAATATCAATGCACATGCTGGTATGAGGCTTTTGTAGGGTTTCTGCACTCATTGCTTAGTAACTCCACCTGGAAGCTTTGATGATGGAATACCGTCATGCAGAGATATCTTGTCCAGAGGTGAAGCTGAAGTCCGCCTGTATGCAGCCCGCATATAAGGACGTATGGAGAAATCAAATTTTGGGCAGACATGGAATTGCAACACCACCCTCAGAATCTGCCAAGCGCCCGGCAGGGGCCACTGACTGAGATCCTCATGCAGCTTGGCTTGAGGAATCTTGGGGGTTGAAGCTCGAGTCCTAAGTTTTGAGAAGCGCAAGTTCAGTTCCAATGACTTATTAAATACAGATACTGTTTCAGGCAAGAGCACTTTGATGAGGGGCCTTCTGAAGAACTTCTTCCTCACGGATTGCTTTGCTGTCTGTGCAGGAGCGTGACCTTGCTATATGTTAACGTATCTTGGCTAGTGAGAGGCGAAATAATCGCAAGCATGCCATTGCATAAGTTGGCAGAATAGCACTTTAGCCATAATCGTCTACACAAGAACCCTAATCAAAGCACCTGGTACCTGGTGATGATGCAAGATTCCGGCCTCCTTCTGCACGGTGGTTGCCGCTGCCCTGCTATTCAGCGCAACGGACCTGGATGATGCCCTCCCCCCGTTACAGTACAAACACCCAAATAGCAAAGACTCGCCGTTGTGTTTCTGTAACACCAGGATGGGAAAAGCGGGATGGGAGTGCTTTGAAAAGAGGAGGGGATGGCAATTCATGCCATCGTAGACCCCAAACAATTTCGCACCAATGAGAGTTCTCAAGAGTGCTCAAAACCTCTCTGAGAGCCAAGAAGCCCAAGACCACAAGACCTTGCGAAGAACACTCGGAGAGTTCTCCAAAACCAATGTATGTAAGACCTAACATGTCTCTGAGAGCACTCTGCAGGTAGAGTCTTTCCAAGAACACACCAAGAGCCCTATAGGATAAAAGACCACCCCAAGGCTTCTCTAATACCATAAGAGCCGTGAAAAAACCTTCCAGGACCACCTTGAGGGCACTCCAGAAGTCCCCAAGTCATTGCAAAGGTCGCTCCATGCGAGACAGCTTTGAAACCATCGAGGCATCAAGAGCGACAACAACTATTCTGCACTTCAAGACGGTGATTGCAAGTTTCCACAGCTTACTGCGAGGAGGACAGAAGTTTAGACCCCACCCTCCATGAAACTAAGGCAGCCTGAGCCAAATCCCAAGCTGAGGAGCTGCAGCAAATGACCCCGTATGTGCATCTGGCGTACGAAATCTACAGACCAACAAATAAAGACGGTGACCTGACTTCCGCAACTCTAAACCCCCAGATTCAAAGCACCCTCAAAGGAACACCCAAACCCTAAACCCTCAATAGGAGTTTCCATTTTCTTTTCCATTATCCCAATATAACCCCAATATACTATAGTAGTTTCCACTTTGTTTTCCATTATCCCGATATAACCCCAATAATATACCCTCCATTCCTGAAAGCTCCAAGGTGCTAGGAGAAGGCTGAGGCCTGTGCGCCTGCAACAGCCTAACCTCCAGCAGCTCAGCCTCCGACATCGTTGGTAATAGTAATAATAATAATAATAATAATAATGTTAAAGATACTAATAATGATAATGGTAATGTTAACAATAGTAGTAATAATAACAATTAATGGTAATATTAGTAATAATAATAATAGGTTATCATTGTTATTGTTGATGCTGCTTTTTACATGTCGCTGCAACTTGTTCTGATACTTCTGACTATTGTACTTGTTGTTACTATTATCATGAAGTGAGGAGGTTTAGGTTCAAGGTGTCTGTCTATGCGCAGGCGGCTCTAAACGAAAAGGGAGGCTTGTTGGGGATCCTTATGCTAAGGTTGATGTTTGACACCTTTTTGGTGGCCGATAAGCAGAATCCTATCTTGGAGCTACCATAGAGCTGTCAGGCTTATCTCCTTTTGTTCCTTTTGCGCTGGAGACTGAAACGAAAGGTTGGTCCTTTTACCTCCCTGCTGAGTTCGGGGTTTGGAGTTGGGTTTCGGCAGCATACACGGGTTATAGGAGTCCTCGTAGTTAGAAGGATGCTGTAGGACTACTCCCCCTGAGAGCAACTCGTCCAGAAACGGCGCCAAAATGCAATAATGAGGAGCACGTATAGTCACAGGGCCGGGTCCTGTTGCTTGTGGCAGAGAGGACGATGCACAGGACAACATGAAGAACAAAAGGCACAAGAAGAAGCATTATAGCCATATTCTGCTGTCCACCAGGTTGAGCAGCCATTTCCAGAGGCACCCTCTCGCTGCAGCAGTCAGAATGGCAAGACAACACCTTGGAAATAAGCCTGATCGCGTACACCGACAGCATGACGCAATGCTCAACACCTGCATTCCCTTGACAGCACTGTTTAAGAAGGTCGGCAGTTTTCTCGCAGGCACATACCCTCAAACCAAAGCAAGGCTGACACTTCGGATTTGTTTTGAGCTTTTGTTCGTGCCTTCTCCTCCTTGGGTAGCTAGAATTCAACGGATACATGGAGCATTCTGCATGGGCTACAATCCTCGGAATTCTGTCTGCAGAGTCCCAGCGGCCTCTTCATCCAGGCGATCTGTGTCGCCTGCAGCTTTGCAGGTCTCTATCCACGAATCAAGCAATCAAAAGCCAACTGGGCACGCGTTTCGCCTGTCGATTCTTTTGATACTGACACCCAAACCACTGCACTAGGAAACATGTAGATCATCGTGGATAATTGGCCATATCTACACTTCCTCTCTCTTTGCTTTGCTTTTGTGCGGGGAAGTGGGGGGGGTTATCCTCCCCATGCATGAATGCCCCCCCCCCACAGACTTGTGTCTCGAGAGGTTGCAGTGAAACCGAAGATTGCAAACAATATCATAAAGCCCGGCGCATGTAATACAACAGTTAGTAGACAAACAAAACATCCTCATTGCGGCAAAACGAAACTGGTTCCAATCGGCTCCTCGGGTCCTTTGGCCTTCTCTTTGCTTTGTTAAGGGGTACGGCGGCGAGGTTGTCATCTTGAAGATGATCAGTAGAATCACAGTGCTTGAGACTCGCTAAGTGACATGTTGTGTCGTAAGGCTACGCCTGCGGAAGGCAGGTCTCCGGAACGAATATCAGAATAATAGTAGCAAAAACAAGGCAACTAAACAAGAACAACAATATCATGTACACTCAGTAGTAAGAATTACCAACCACCCCTTCGCCTTTCATGAGCCAATTGAAAACGTTTTGGAAGCACTCCATGGCATAGATCTCCATTCAAAGTTGAGGAGGATTGGGGTGAAATTGCCCGTAACACAATATCAACCACTCAGACCAGTCCGCACCAGAATAGGGGGTAGAGAGAGAGAGAGAGACAGACAGAGAGAGAGAGCGAGAGGGCCAAATGACAGTCGGTTTTCCACAACATTTGTGTTGAACCACCCTGGTATAAATCCACATGCTGAGGGTCCCACATTCTGTGGCTAAAGCCTGAGCAGCAAAGGCCATCTCTGACACTCAAACGAGTAGACGCTAACATGTTTGCGCATAACAAAAAGCACCATCGAATATCTTCTGAGGCTCCCTTTCTTGTTCATTTCCACACACTAGAAAACCCTACTTTCAACGTGCGCAATGCGCTAGGTTTTGAACTGTGCAGTTTTCGGAAGCCACACGCGACATGAAACACCATACCTTCACATCCAAGACATGCACCTGCTCTCACTTCTGCCGCAGATTGGAACGGAGCTCACTACAGACTTTCACGTTGCTTGTTGTGGGTTTCGCGAGACATGACCCGTAACCTCGGAAAGGTTGGTGATTGATGAATCTACAGGAACAGCCCTGAAAGGCCAGCAGGGCGGAGTGAATAAATAATCTTGAAGGGATGAAGCATGATCTTTCATGAAACTGAAACATCTTTCAACCAGCTTAGCGCAGCACGAGGAATGATCCAAGTGCAAGCCTGAGTTCCCAGGTAACACAATCAAGTCAACGCCTGCGCCACTTTATAGCTTCAAGACTTCCTCACGCAATGCAATCATCATTGCCATCGCTACTGTATTGTCTTAGTTGCCGCACCCTAAAGGAGGAAACAAGCGAAAGGCGCAAAATGTGTACGTTGCTTTGGACCTGAGCAGCAGGGAGATGAATCGGAGCGCCAGGGATCCCGAAGCCATCGGCGACTTGCCGATTGGGAGATGGATGGAGACGGTGACGTAGCGCGCGAACCGGCCCACTCACAACCTGGGTTTCCAGGCAGGGGGTCCGGGATCCCCGTCTATGAGGGATAGATGTTCGCTATTCGTCATGAAGCTTTATTACACCTTGCTGAATTATGGGCTTTCATGAATGGGCGTCCGGCTCCAGGGGTCTGCCATACCCTGCTGCTTATCATCTTCTTGAATTGCTCAGCAGAAACCTGACAGCCTAAAGTCAGCACTGGTCAGCAAGGTATTGGATTGACACCACTGACTCGTCAAATGACCATAGTGATCGGGGATGGTCCAGTTGGAGCCCACAACTGGGGCCGCGGCCTGGGTGGAAGATATGGAAGGAAGGAGTGGAGGCAGTATGAGGGGTTTCAAGTCTAACTGCCCTTCCTGGAAGCCCAAAATGAAGCGAAGTGCAGGGTGAAAGGCTAGAACTCAACGCAACGTGCACACTACTGTGGAGTTTAACTGGGGAGCTGCGTATTCTAGCCCATCATAGGCAATGCATGCCCAGCAGTGGCATGAGGAGTGGACCAATTCTGGCAACACGTTTTTTCACACATTTGCCGGTTGCCGCCCGTGTCAGGATGAGATACCAGCATCTGGGCCCTAACCCATCCTTTGACATCAAAGCTGACATGTCAAATCGGCGCTCTGCTTGTGAGGGCTGAGCGCTGAAGGGCTCCATGCTTCGCGCCATTCGAAAAACATGTTACCGGAGCACGACCAAGGAAGCTGACCAGGACAATATGCCGATGAAGGTACGCATCTTGGTAGAAGTCTTGTCTGGAAGGCTCATTGATGCTACTGACCCTACTTCCAGTGTGCTGGCAGGAAATTGGCGCCCCACAGCACAAGCACGTGTAATGTGTTGGCTTCCCTTGCAGACTCTTAGCCAACTTGGATTTCAAACCCAATGGAACATCTTGAGGGATCTCTCCGCCAACCATGAAGGCTCTGCTGATTGGTCCTAAGATCTGTCTGGAAAGCGTGCCAACCAGTCAGCAAGGGAAGCTCCCACTCATAGCAGCCTGCTGGCAGAGCCTCCAAAACATGCTTGGCATGTAAGGGAACTGCAGGCATGGCGCTGTATGACCGAGACCTGCTGTGGAGTTGACTGGTGCCACAACAGGTACGGCTGTCAAGTACACTCCCAGACAGGAGCATGTATGCTCAGAGACGACGCTCGAAACTCACTCTTGCAATCTGGGGCACCCGGGGCATTTCCAGCACCCAGGAAAACTCCAGGTTTGGGGAGCTTGAGGTTGGAGGCCTTTGTAAAGTACAGCTGCCACAAAGGCACACTTGGTAGTCATTGTAACTTGTAGCACACAGTGAATATTTAAATCAGGTACGAAAGCCATCCGATTCCGAGTCATCCTCTGGGTTCTCTTCAAACATTTCTACATGTTGATTGGCCGCAGAAAAAAGCATTTCATGCTCAGCTTGGCCAATCTATCTCAGTGTGCAAGCTCTCGCATGCTGCGAGCTGCTGCTCCCGGTTCGCCAGATTTTGCCAATTTGCACTTTTGCTCAACAAGTTGGTCGAGACCCTAGCAAACAGAAATGTGTCGATCGACGGCCCGAGGAGCTATGAAAAGCAAAATGTCTCCAACGCATGCCAGCACTTCAAGTGAATTAACTTTGGCTTGCTGGGCAGGCAGTGCTGATACTACATAGGGTGGATTGAAGCACAACCAGAGGGAAGGGGGGGGGGCACTTGCTTAAACACTTCATTTTTTGCCGGGGATCCCTTGCTGTCTAAGAAACATGAGAATTTGAATATGCTGATGCTTCAAATCAAAACCATCAAGCCAGTTCTCAGCCATTTCAAGATACGTATCCCAAGGGCACAAGTCAGAACTTCCTACTTCCCTGTTTGGAATGGAAGCGTGCATATCAGGGCAAGTGCGCTCACATTATTGCCTGTTGCCAGCGTCTATCCCAGCAGCTCGGATCTTTGCACGGTAGACAACTCTTCCGGAGGTTTGCAGCGTAGATTGATTGATTCGAGCGGCTGCCGGAAGCCAAAGCTGGAGCTCTGACTGACAGACTCCTTACACCCGTAATTCTTACACTGTTGCGCAGGCGCCAACGGTCAACGCATGACCTCAGTGCATCAAGGCACAAAGGCTCAGAAGGAGGTCCCGGTTTTGAGGGGCAAAGGAGTCTTTGCGTATGGCTCTGGGTGACGCAGAATGATCAAGGTACATCGACGAGCACATTGTGTGGTAACTCGTGTAGTGGCGATCTGCTCATTGACGGTGTCTTCGTAATGCCACGATTATCACCCACGGTCGCTGGCGTGACGGAGCTGTTGCAGTTGCAGTTCAATCTGCCTGCTTGAAACAGGTATGTGCCAAGGACCTTGACGCTTCTGCAGCAAGAAGTATAATATAGTTTTTCCTCTACCTTCTGACTTCAGGCCGCTTTGAAGCTGGAGCGCTCTCAAAACAGTCACAGCAGAATTCAGGACTTCCTTGGTGAGCCACGAAACGATCGAGTGTTCCTCTGTCTTCAACATTGTTGCATGCACGGGTCTGGATTCTGAAGCGAGCGAGAGAGAAAGAGAGAGAGTCATTGCGAATCACATCGTCTGACGCTGAGGAGCGCGAACCCATCGCAACCATGGCAAAAACCACCACCAGAGTTGCTCTTGCTGTGAACTCTGCCATTCTTCAACCCAAAGCCAATCATACCTAGCTCAAGTTGTCACACCTCTTGCATATATCGTTCAAAGCATGATGTGTCCCACATCTTCAGCATTAGCTCTATCGTCATTATTCTTCAAACTCCACTTCTGGATGTTTAGCCGCCGTCTCACATTCCTTGCAAGCAGGGGCCGGGGCTGAAAGCTGTTAGCGCGTGCGTGCGGTGAGTGGTGGCTGAGTCGTTGCGGCTTTGGGCAAGCCAACCTGGCAAACATGGGTTGCTCGTCAAGGGTACACTCCTTACAAGGACTTAAGCTTCAAAGAAGCTGAAAAGCCTTAATTAGTGCTCCTCCTCTGTGGCACCCGAAAGGTTTGTATGTCAAAAGCTGGCATCCCTCTGCAAGCCAGCTAATTCTTTGGAAACGGACGACACGCTTTGTTTGCTCAATCTAACGCCAAAAAGGTGTACTAGGCAGAACGCCAGAAATCAGGAGCGATAACGACAGCAACTTCCATGGGTCCTGATAAGCCTGGGGTTCCGTTGACACCACGCGCAGTAAGCTTCACACAGAACATGAACAATCAGGTAACCTCCTCGCGCTACTGGCGCTTCTTCCAGCTGCCTTCTAACCTTGGAACCAACAACCAATGTGCCTGAACCCCTAAACCCAAAACCCTACTTTCAGCTGTGGCCGTGTCTACATTAAGCAGCATCCGAATGCTGAGAAGAGCACACGGCTTGAGAGCCCGAAGATGTGTCCAACAAGCTTGAGAGCTCTAGGATATGCTTGGAAGGGACTTTAATGGGAACCGAGCCAGGGAATCCCAAGAATATAGTAGAAATTCAATAGAATATAAGAACACTGGTAGGTACATTTGTAGTATATTCCTACTATATTCTTGTTTGGGGTTCCCAGTAAAGTCCCTCTAGAGTTGTGGGCTGGCAGCCGCCATGGCTTGAGATCCCGAACGCCAAGATAAGAATCTGCTTGTGTACAGGGATGAGACTCGCGGCCTGCATCTTGCTTGAAGTGATGAGATGATTCCTCGGCCCAGGAGCACGAGGGTTATGAAGGGATTTGGGGGGATAATGTTGGAAACGAAAATGGAAACTGCTATTTTGCCACTTGCATGTAGTTTAGGTTTTTCATATTGCCCCAATGATGGAGAACCAGCTGGAGAATCAAATGGAAAATGAGATGGGCACTGGACTTCAACCGTGGTAATAAAGAGTATAATCAGTATTTTAGAGTCTATATTGGGCTTGTAATTTGGCAGTCATGATTGCGTAGACATGTTCCGTACAAATTCATCTAGCAGAGGTTTGGAAGTTTCAGCCCAATGAGAAGCGTCTTCTCAAGTGAGGCACCGTATGTTAAGAATGGCAGTGCCCAAGATTTAAGGATTTCCCCAAATTAGGGTATATAGGGATACTACAGGGATAATGGACAACAAAATTGAAACTACTAATTTGGGCTTTGGCTATGAGAACAATGGCGAGGCACGGTCTTCCCCCTGCTGCTAAACATCTAGATCATAACCTAACAGGAGTGTCCCTATCCGAGTGTCCAAAACATGCCACCTACCCTGCCACTCCCCCAAAAAACCTAAAGTTCTAGGACTCAAAAGAACGTAGCTCACTTAGGCTGGAGCGTGTGCGAGGCTCGCCGCTGAGGCTTGTTGCCTAGGCGAATCGGCCATCATGAGCTGTGGGAGACTCTCAAGCGGCAGACAGTGAGCACGTATGTTATGACTGAATAACCTCTTTCAGGAATAATCGGGTCCCATAATTTCTTCAGAAAGCTGTGTGCAATACTAACCTTAGATGGGCTGCGATACATCATGGTGCTGACAGTTGGGCGACCGGCACTGCCAAAGCACTTGTGCTTCCTCTTGATTGCTGGCTCTGCAAATGCAGTGCTGCCGCTACCGCTACCAGTCTAGATAGGCATAAAATCACAGGCTACCTAAAGTCTATGTAAACAAGCCTCCGCACACGGCACGCCAATCTTGACTGCTTCCATCAGGTCCCTCTAGACATGAGTTTCTGTTGGCTTCCCAAACAGAACTGGCATGATCTTCCTTCCCCATGTTAGACCAAGTTTACATCACCACCGCCCTGAACTGGGGCGCCTGTACAGAAGTGCTGTGCGTACTGATAATAATATACTATGATATACTGTACTTTACTACGTTATCATATACTATAATATACTATATTACACTATGTTATAATTGCTGTAAGGGATGCTAAGTCCGCGGCCCTGCCATGCCATAGTCCGCTTCCACAGCCTCCAAGCATAAGATCTTTATAGGCCCTGAGAATATGGGATTTATATAGGGATGATATATACGGACATGACACCAATAATGGAGAATTAAATGGAAAATGAAATGGTAACTAGGGGTGTATCTACGATAATAATAAGATAGGGGTGATACAGGGATGGAAAAGAAAATGGAAACTACTATAATATTATAGGCTAGGATAGAAAAAACAAGGGATTATATAGAGGTCTTGTTTCAGACAGAGTGTTGTTAAACATTTCATACTGAAACTTTCTGACATCCTGATACCGCCTGCTGCACACTTTGGTCTCCCACCCCCGCTCGGATTTCAAACAACCTAATTAGCAGCGGCGCACCCCTGCATCGAGCAACACGGGCCGGTATTCATACTTTTGCTTCTTGGAGGCCCTCTGCAAAACTCATTATATGTGCATGTGCCTTTATCTGTCAGCGCACTCGGCTGGTTACCGCTGGTCCCTAGCAGCTTGAAGGCAAGGTAAACTCTTGCTTACCCAAGGAACAGCGCAACTGGCCTGTGACTACACAAGTGAGGCCATCCATAAGCCAAAATGAAAAGAGGGTTCTGAAGAAGACAATCAAACTGCGAGCTACGATAAGCGCACAAATCACGGCAGCATTACTACTACCCATCAGAATTTCTGATCAAGAGGCGTAAACACTAAACCCGAAGTAGTGGTTTCCGTTTTCTTTTCCATTATCCCTTTTTAATCCCCGTATATATACACTCTATAATACTTTATTAGTTTCCATGTTCTTTTCCATTCTCCCTATAGCCTGGGGGTTCTTTAGCCAAGGCACTTGGCAGGATTCTCCTCAAAGCTTGCATCTAGCGTCGCGAGAAGCACCCCGCACCTGACATACCAAAGGGATTGAACACATATGGTTTTCGTATACGGGAAATTGTCGAGGAAAACAATTAGCAAGTATTCCTATGACTATTATTACTATTATTCTTAAGATTGTTACCACTATTCCTACCTTCGCTTCGAAGGTTCTAGTTTATCGGAGACAAAACTGTGAAATCTGCAGCGATTTATCCTTGGGCCGTGTCCTAGCCTATAGTCCCCCTTGAGTAGATAGAATAGGGGTTCTATGGGGATCTTATTGTAAAATACCCGAAGCCATATGCTATCTACTTGAGGGGGAATACAGCCACATGAGCCAGAATGCAAACTCCTTAAAGGGGGTTATGTGGGGAACCACTATGGGGGTTATTAAGGGGATGCTAGGAGTTTAGACCCTAAACCCTAAATCCTAGGGCTAAGGGGGATACTAGGTTTTTAGACTATGGCTCACATGGCTGTTCAGCATCCCCATGCGCTCTGATCGCAATGCCTTTTTTCTAGCAACAGCATTGGCAATAAAACAGTGATCGACATGTTCTGTAGGTTCTTGCTGAGTCCTGAGAGATCCTGAAAGGATTAGCCAGTCTTTGTGTTCGCTTTTCACAGGGGAGCTGGAGAGAGCGCAAGACATGAGCAAAAAGAAGGTTTTAGGGTTTAGGCTTAACTTGCATCGTCTTGCCAAGTTGTGATTAGGATGTCAGGCATTGTGATGAGGAAGGCGAGGAGTGCATGACCCCCCTTTCCAAAAACTGGGCGAAGATGAGAACGTAGTCTCTTGCTCTTGTATAAGTCTTGGCAGGATTTGTCAGGCGTTATTTGGCTTTACAGGGTGGTGGGGGGGGCATTGAAAAAATGGCCGCTGATCGGAACATGCAGCTTCTCACTGAGTTTGGAGAAGATGTGCGAGGCATGTTATTTTGGGCATTATGTCTGCTGTTACTGTACTAATAGAGGCGTTGAGAGATATTGAGAACGGCACAACCCACCCCCATTCGCACATCATGGATGAAGATGAGAACATGTCATTGTAGCTTCTTGCTGAGCTTTGATCAGATCTTCAAGGCATTGTCACTGTGCTTTCTGTCAAACACAGTGGGGGTGTTGAGGTGGGGTGCTGGTCGCCCCTGTCAGCAAAGCATGGACGAAGCTGCAGAACTTGGAATTGAGTGGAAGCTCCAAAAGTTGTGTAAGATGGAGCATGGAGATGCTTTTTAATTGGGGAGACGCAAATCACTCTTGAGCACATCATTTGGAATTCTTCAGAAGCTGCCAGCGGCGGTTCATGATGCATGTTTAGAAGCTCAGGGAGCACGCAAATGCTACATTCTGCAGATTTTAGGTCTGAATGGAAACCCACATACACACACTGTTCAATCTCGAAACCTTACACGAGTCGTTCAACTGATAGCAATAATGGCAAGAAACAAGCACTGGCCGTCTAAATGCGGCCTGTTCAACGCAGCATGTTCAACGCAGCAAAACACAGAACAAGTGCACTGCTACTGGCAATGAGCAGGACTGTAGAACAAAACCCAACTTGCAAATAGCAATAACATGCAATAACAATATCAACAATGACAACCAGAAATCGTGGCCATAGCGGGCTTGCATGCTTGCTGACTAGCTGGCTTGCTCGCTCACCTGCTGGCCAGGTCACAGAATACACAAAATACTACCAGCTCTGCGGAGAATATCTGACAGTTATGCGCGCAAGGACTCTGGATATGCTTTTTGGCAGACGTTCAGAGATCTTGTAGGCTGCCTTGTCTTGTCATCCTACAGGTCTCACATGCCCGAGCTGTTATGAGTCTATCTTTGGATGGGTGCGATCGGAACATGCGTCCAGCATTCGGTTCCTGCCGTCACCGAGAATCACTTCGCTTCGCAACCCGGCCTTTCTTGATGGTTCTGCGCAACCTTTGACAGGACCTCGCGCGCGGCGGACGCCACCTGTGCTGGAAGGTTCTGTCGGCTGCGGACAGCTGACAAACTTGCCGAGGCTGGCAGGCAACAACCGGCTCTTGCTGTTCGAAGAACCTTCGCAAAGGTTATTTCAATTGCTCGCATCACCTGAACGATGTTGCTGAAACGCCTCTGCACCCCTGAAGCATGCAAACCTCGGTGAAGTCAAGAAGGGAGCCCGGCATGAATCATGGAGCTGAACTTTGGCCATCACCCCAAAGTTGTCACTACGACTGCTGCAGCACTTGTTAGCTTTGTGTGTTGCTTTCAAGTTGAGGCCTTGAGAGGGAGCTTCTGAAAGTTGTCGCCGATGGACTCGAAGACTTCGCAGCCCTTGGGACCTGCATCATGGAAGCTGGACCCTAGCAAGCAATTCATGACAAAGTGCTTGCGGGGACAAAGGATGACAAAGGGAGCTACTTACAAAGCATGGGCAAAAGCACTTTCAAATTTGAAGCAGTATCCCAGACCTCATGTAGGAAGAGTTGATTCATTATCTGCGTGGATCTGCTCCAGGCCGTTCGTCCGAAGTCCCTAAAGCCCTGCAGCCTCCCAAAACTGAACCTTGCACAGCCTGGCCATGGGCACTGCGCCCTGCCACCTTTCAATGTAAAATACGAACACTACTGTAGACTTTGGGCATGGCGCTGAAAGGATAGTAGCATAGCAGGAGCATCAGCAGGAGTACCAGCAGCAGCATGTTCAGAGTAGCGGTGAACAAGGAAAAGACGTGCAAGCAGCAGAGTGCCTGCAACGACGGAGAACTCCTCCGTCAATTTCTCTCCCGCGCCGATGACACTTGCAGAGCTGAAGAGGCCGCCCGACAACATTGCGCAAAGCCTTTCAGCACACTAACACCAAGCATCCCTGGGAGTTGTCCTTTGTTTCGCAAGGTCCCCGCTTTGAGATTCTTAGCTTCAGGACTCGACTCTCCCAGGGGCTGCAGATTTCATACCTGTAGAAACGACAAGCATATTCTAGCAACCCATTCCTTGAAACTGTTTTTGCTAAAGCTCTTAAGGTGCTGGTTGGGTTTGGTCTGCACTTCTGGGGGATTAGCTGTCAAGCTCAGACTCTAATCTCCAGACACACCTCTCACAAGGCGCTCCCGCAAAAGTCCTAGAAACCCAAGCCCTGCCATGCCTCTCTCTTTTGGTTGCTGCCCTCAAATATATACATAGATATATATGTATGTATAAGCATGTGCATATGCATGTGTATGTATATATATATATACACATACGCGCCCTGTTGATGAATATCTTATCTTAGTACATAGCACAGGCAGCATGCGTTGGTATACGTTCTCTTCTCTCAGTTCTTCCAAACATCACTCGGAGTCCGGCCGGTATTCGCGCGCAAGGATGCCACCGCTCGTGGGCTGCAGCAGACCCAGCGGCTTCCGCTGCTCCATGACCTCAGCTGCGTTAGGCACGACTGGCAAAGAATTCTGGATGGCTCTCGCGGGCGAAAGTGGTCTGGTGGTGCAGGCATCTTCTCAAGACTGTCACCTGTCAATCGAAGCTCCGAGCAGCTGGGCAGCTGGCAGGATTCTTCCACGCTTCCCGAAGCCTCGCACCTGTGCCTGCTGCGCTGCTGCGCAGAGCTACGAGATGGCGCAAGTCAACGCCGACAGCTTCCCGCCTGAGGCAGCCCGGTAGAACTCCACCGAGCCCTGAAAGACCACGTAGAGGGCTCCCTCCTGCACCTGGCCCTGCGGATCCATCCAAAAGGCTTGAGCGTCTACATTGAAGTGTTTGTAGGCTTTTTCTGATATTCCAAATTCTCAGAGACACGCTAGGGCTTACAACAGCAGCGGCTAAGTGTTTCAGCTCAAATCCGTCCTCGTGCAAGAAGATGTGACCAGGAGGGTATTTCTTCTTGACAAACATGTGCGTCGCATGCGACCTCGGATGCGGTTTAGTCGGAAGTCCCTTGGGCCGTTTGGTTTCTGACTCGTGGCTGAAGCGGTATGCGTGGAACCAGAGAGGAGACCCGGCAAAGGGCCAAGGCATTTAATGTAGACGAGTCGATTTTTGGCCGTGGTGATGCTGCAAATTCAAAGCCTTGCTGGGCGGAAGTTGCATTCTTTCGCAATGCCTTTCAGATGGTCGTGATGAGTTGTGATGGTTTCCCTCTAAGCCTCTAAGCCATAAACTCCACCCTGGGCCCAGTCCCAAACCTGCTGGGAGCGTTGCTTGCCAGTGATAGGCACAAAGCTCTTCGCATGCTCCCGAATGCCAACCAGGTGATCCTGTAGGAACCTGGGTATATGTATTCATGCCATTCATACTCGAATTTACAGTGCTATGAACGCAGACTATGCGGGCCTAACAAGCGATTGCAAAATCATAATATGAGCGTAGGACTCCACTGGGGCTTGCTTCAGCAACACACAACCTGCGCCATGATACCTTGTTATCCGACAAAAAAGTGTCTCCACATGAGAAACCAGGCCGCTAGGTGTGAGGACGTGTACAGCTCCAGACATCTGTTTTGTGCAAGTAGCCGATCTTTCTCCACCCAGTCCCTGCTCATCGGCTCCTTGATGAGCCGCACGAAGTCTGGCTTCCTGTGCGCGGCTTGGGCTTTGAGATTCAGATCTTCAGGGCACCCATCGTACGTGGCATTCGGCCGGGTTCAAAGGTCGGATGGTTGCGGAACATAGGTGGAAGAGAGTTCCAGCTGCAGCTTACACCAGAGGAATCTGATTTGCAAGCGATTCTTTCAGGATTCTGCTCAGGCTTGTGTGTAACAGAAGTAATAACGGTGAAACCAAAATGCCGTGTGTACTATACACGGGCTTTGGCAACGCTGCAAGAACCGTCGCTTCGTCTTCAAATTTGCGGGGTGAAGGTATCTCCGAGTATGGAGGGATAGAAGCTTCACGGTAATCTATTTCACCTTGAATCCAGCGGATAAGTGATAGAGACTTTGACAAGCTTTTGAACGATTTGAGCCGAACACATGGATCAACCGCAAAAAACAAAAGCAAGCCGTCACTGCTGTCACCATCACCATCCCCACACAAAACCTCACCTCCTGTCGCTGTTCAGACCAATGCCAAGCTAAAGCCTGGCTGACCAGGAGCATCTCGCAGGGCTCCGAGCACTGCGCGGTAGCCGATCTGGGCTGGCTCTGCATCAGCGCCACCACGCCTTACGCGATGCAACCCCGTATTGAGGTTGGCACGAAGATAAGAGCATGGAGTATTGAATTTGTCAGGATGCTACCCCGGAATGTGTGGAGCAAGGACTGGATTCTGAACCCCCTCCATGAAGTGCAGGATACTACAAGACCCATGGTTTGCCGATGTTTTCCAAATGCAAGGTGGCAATCAATGTCAAACTGTCTTTCAGCCGTTTCCATAGCAAGAAAGCCGGCCCGACCTCTCGCCACCGTAGCACTTAGAAAAATTCAATTGTGAGCTCGAGACTTCCACGCAGAGCTAAGCTTGGGGCCGACTGCCTGGCCAGCGCCGCTAGTGCCGATACAGGGGCCATACGGCTCCTGCACAAGGCGCGGCGGCTCAAAATTATGCGGCCTTCATAAAGGTTACAGCGAAATTTACATGATCGTATGGGGAGATCAGGAATCTTCCTTCGTTTGCAAGGCTATTGGGCAGTCTAAGTATGAACGCTAAGGGGGTTCTGATGTTGGGGTCCGGTGAGGGTCATGCGGGGAATGTAGGATATGAAATCCGAGAAAATCCGGGATTGAGCAATGTAGGATCTGCCGTCATGAAGTGCGGGGCTTGAGGCTGTCAGTTTTTGACCCTCATGGCGATCCAAATGCTACAGTACCCAACTACAAACGAGTTGTGAGAGCATTCCCTCCCGCTACAAGTAACGATCTCCCAACACCCCCCTAGCAACAAAACCATAGGTCTGGGGGGGGTTGGTCTTTGATGGTCTACTGTTTGAAGAAAAGGGTTTCCGTACTGGCAGTGCACCCGGTGAGCATCAACCTTTTGAGCAACTTCTTGGTCTGATTGTGCGAAATACTGAGTCACTCTCAAGATGATCGCCACCCTTTTTTTTGAAAGGAATCCCTCAAATTCCCTTCGAATCCTTACACTACAAGCTTCTGAGGTTTTCCAAGGGACCCCTGCGGAACCCTGTTTTGAGAAGCCGATGGCTTATGGGGCAAAACCTGCATGTACCACCTCCTCTGCGAGATTGGAGGGGCGACGGGCCTTGGCTTAAAAGAGAGCTGGTCCTCTCAAGCTGGCAATGCAGAAATTCAATTCTGACATGGGGGTTCCCAAACAGTAAGGATCCCTTGTTGGGGTCCCCAACAGAATTAGAGTATTTGGGTCTCCTTATCTATGGAAACTACGATACGATTTGAGCTACAATGCACTTGCAGCACTTGTCTACGCGTCGTGGACGCAGCGGGAACACATCAGGAGTCAGAACAGGGTGCTTAAACAGAAGCCCGTGAATATGCCATAGGGCTGCGTCAGCCAAACTCCAAGTGCTAGATTGCATGACCTGCATTCTCTCTTCCCCATGCAGCTGGTCTTCAGCGGCGTGTGGCCTGGTGCCCTGTAGGCCGTGATGAAAGGCATTCAGCACTAGGGCTGGGTGGTTTGTGTAATACTGAAGCTGCGGGCCTTTTATGTTGGCATCGCTTCATACCTCAAAGCTCTTCAGAACCTCAAAGGCCTCTTTACAAGCCTGTCAAGGAAAGGAACCAATTCAGGCGCGCACCTCCAGAAAAGACTTCCGCCTTGTCGTAGCCTCCTCACCCTGGCCAGATCCGCTGCCAGCGTTTCTGCATGAGGCATACTGGATCTTTGCTAGTTGCCAACATGAGATCCCATCCACATGAAAAATAGGCTTCTCCTGACAGGAACTCGGAAGTCGGCAAAATACTTTTGAATACCCCCATG
Source organism: Symbiodinium pilosum (assembly GCA_905231905.1). Taxonomy (NCBI): domain Eukaryota; class Dinophyceae; order Suessiales; family Symbiodiniaceae; genus Symbiodinium; species Symbiodinium pilosum. Next base: position 123,177 of record CAJNIZ010011780.1, on the reverse strand, counting down.
CATTTCAACGCGGATTTAAGTTAAAATCAACGAGCACCGGGCCCAGACCTCACCCTCATCTGGCGCTTTCTTGTGGACCTTCACCTGCACCGAGTAGATCAGGAAATCTCAAGTCAACACATCATGCGCAGGTCCTCTGAAGGTACCTGTAACACTGCTCAAAACTGCTTAATGATGCTTCTGGGTTTTCGGCCCTTGCTTGCGTCAGCTAAGGGACTGTCAATAAACCATCAGAACGATTCGGGATTAACGGCAAGCCCGACCGCAAAACCGAACATGGCTCCGCTACTCTGCGGATCTAGAGCTCTGGACTACTTGCACAAAGACTCAGGACGCAGGACATGGTTCTGGCGCAGTGCAACAAACATGTGCCTCGCCATTCACAATCAAGTACAAGTCAAACGAGGACTCGCCCTCGTAGAACAGCACGCTACCCTTTGGGTATTGGACCTCCAGCTGCCATCCAGGCTCATACCCAGCAGCTCAGTTGCTTTTCTTGGAGGGACGTTTGCCAATGGTGTACGGACTCATGTTGTATTATGGCTCTGGATTCCTTTACATATCTAGCTGATCCGGTTGTTGAACCCATGGGACACCGCGCAGTCAGGTCACAAGGCCTTGTAAGGATGTCCACAGTAAATCATTTGATACAAGCTCGATTTTTTCTGGCTTCTGTGTGTGAAGCCACCCCTTAAGATTGGGGATCCTACAGGCACGCGCAATTACAGCATTGCTGTGTCTGCAAATTTGTGTCCTTTCTTCAGCTTAAGTTCTTCAGAACCAGCAGGAAACAAGGCTGGCGAAGCCGCACAGGGCCTGCTCAACCACACTCACCAGTTCCTCCTTGGCCGCAATTGGAAGGTCCTCCAGGCTTCGTGAAAGCTCCATTCGGTGCAAACCAGCCGCTACAAGAAGAGCACGGGATGGTGCTAGTAAAATTGCTAGTATTACTCTTACTACTTATATTACTAGCATTACAATTCTTACTATTATTACAATTGTTACTATTATTAGTATTATGATTATTATCCCCATCTGGTTGTAGCGTGACTGCCTTCCAAACCAGCCCAACCCGAAGACTGGTCATGCGAAGGCCTTGAGGAGCTCAAAGTTGGCCAGTTTCTCCTGCACGCAGTAATAATAGCAATAATCATAATGATAATAATAACAACTGTAATAATAGTAATAATGGTAATAATAGTAATAATAGTAATAATAATAATAACAATAGTAATAATAGTAATAAAAGCAATAATAACAGTAATAGTAATCATTTAGGGGTTGGGGAATGAGACTCAGGCCAGTGCCTTCAGATACTCGCTCTTGCACGGGTCTCTTCAGGAATCCAAATGCTGGGATCTCTTGCAGAGCCAGGACATGAACTTTTGGGTACTCTTGGCTGTTAACACTAAGACTGTCCGCATTATAACATATTATAGTAAAGTATATGAGACTATAATATACTATAGCCTAGTTTATTATACCGTATTAGTGTCCATAAACATCCCAACAAAATCCCATCTTACTCAAGGACGGCTGGGAACACTTCGGCTCAGTAATCCTTACAACTCAGGGCCTCGCCTTGACCACCTGCCGGTGGGCACGGTCCATGTTCTTGGCCATGGCTGGCGAGGTAGTGAGAAGCCACAGGGCTTTTCAATAATTGCAAGTAGAAAGGGGGAGAGTTTTGAGGAACCCTCCTTTACCCTTTGAGTCATTCCCCTATTCTGGCATCTACAAGGCAAGTCTAAGCTTTTCTGCGATATCAAGCTTGGAGATACGTTCGGAGTCTGAACTTCTCGGACAGCTTTCCAAAGATCTTGGCATTGCTGTGATTCACACAGGGCATTTAGGCCGTCAAACAGGTCCATGGTGTTATAGGGGGTAATACAGGAGTTACACTAGACTTTACATACAGGTGTTATAATCAGCTTAACATAAGAGTAATGTAGGGGTCATATTAGGGGTTATATAGAGGGTAATCTAGGGGTTCTGATGGGGGTAATATAGGTGCTATAATTGGGGTACTTTAGGGGCTATATAGGGGTTAGGGTGGTGTGAGAGCTGTAGAGGCTTGCTACCCCAGCCCTCCCGGGCTACCTCGGCCTTGAGAATAACGCTTGCGAGGCGGTGCGTGGGATGACATAGGGGATATGAGCTATGGTCTAAACTCCTAGTACCCCCCTCAATACGCCCCTATAATACTCCACTATAGAATCCCCTAGACAGCCCCCTGTAGGGAGTTTAGACTAAATGTTAGTATAGTACGTAAACTTATGAGTTTTTGCCAGCTTTGGGTTTTCTAAGGAGGCTAGGCTGCTGAACCTCTACCTCACTACAATCAGCATGTTCATGTCTCCCAGAAATTGCTATGGTTGCTTTTATAACAACGACTCAATAATTTAACCCCAATATATACCCTATTATAGTATAGTAGTTTCCATTTTATTTTCCATTATCCCATTATAACCCCAATATATACTGACAACTCAAAGTATGATCGAGGCATTCAGGATCTCTTCAAGACATGATGGGCGCCGGCGAGCAAAGAATCGTCATCTGAGCTTTTTCGGCAGTCAAGGAAGCTCCCCACTCCCTATGTGTAGTCCCCCTTAAGTAGATAGAATATCGGGTATATGGGGATCTTATTATAATATACCCAAGGCCATATTCTATCTACTTAAGGGGGAGTGTAATGGATTCCTGCAGATCCGAAGTCAAGCTGGAAAGCTTACACCCGGATCTGTAGACTACACTTTGTATGTGAAGCTAATAAGCTACCCAGGTTTCTGTGGTGATACGAGGATACGAGTGTCGTGCTTCATGGCCCAGTGTCAGGCGTCAGCCACTTCCTCTCTCGGATCTGGTCCTCCTTCGCCTGGCAACACGCATCAAAGTGATGGCCAGCTTTTTCCGTGCTACAGTGCGAAAAGCTCCCACAAAGGATAAAACTCATGGGTGTCCGAGGAACACAATCAAGAATCGAAGCAGCTTGCCTTTCGCAGCGCTTCTGGAGCAGGGTAGTCGCCCATGAAAGTCACATCAACCTGAGCTTTAGCCTACACCTCGAGGCATACCCGCTAGCCATCTCATGGAATTGCCTGTGCAATGAAACATCTCAGTCAACGGCCACCTCCATCCCGGCCGCCCACGCAGAACGCAAGCCGCTCTCGCCATCCTGGCTGAAAAGTAACCCCTTGGGTCACCACCTTTTCATTGTTTGACTTGCTCCACATGGAGGCGGGGGCTCAATGACAAGTGCGTACAGCCCATACAGCGCAGGAAGCATTTAAACTCGTCCAGCGAGAAAGTTCATCAAAGGGTCTGCGACAGGACTTGCTCCGCTTTACGATGCCACGCGTGGAAAGATGATGCCAAGAAACAGACGGCTTGGACCAGCTGGAGCCACAACATGCTTCTAGGCAGCACTAATCAGCGACCGCTCTCTTTTCACAATGGAGTGGTCTTTCTCGAATGCCTTTCCCGAGTCATCTGACCTCCGCCTCCAAAGGGGGATCGGGCTGCAGCCAATCCGGCTGCACGCCCCTATGGAGAGGAGAGACTCTACGTACAGACCCAGCTCCAAAGGAAAGGAAAACAGGGTGGAAGCGGGTGGGTACAAAGAAATCTGGTACAGCTCGAGCCCCACGCTTCGGCGGGCACGAGCTGCACCGACGCATGTTCATTCGCACAGAATGTGCTACCCAACATGCTTCTAGGCAGCACTAATCAGCGACCGCTCTCTTTTCACAATGGAGTGGTCTTTCTCGAATGCCTTTCCCGAGTCATCTGACCTCCGCCTCCAAAGGGGGATCGGGCTGCAGCCAATCCGGCCGCGCTCCCCGCCAGTGCGAGTGCTTCAGCTTGACGGTCCGAAGCGCCATGTCACGGCCAGGGCGCGGTGGACTGCCTCCCCTGTGGCGAACACCATGTCCTGAGCGATCAGCACCATCAGCCTCTACCAGTCGTCCAAACTGCTCTGAAGCTGGAACCATCCTTGCCGCTTTGCTGTCTCGAGGTCGCCCCGAGACACGGGGTCTGAAATGTTGCACTCGCTGGGGACGTATTGGAAGACCCCCTGCCACCGCAACTTGGCTGCTAGAGTCCAGAAGAAGGCGAGCAGGTTGTTGACTGCAGGTTCTTTGCTAAACCCTTTTAGAAGAGCGCTACGCCCAGCCTGGTTATCAATGAAGCTGACCCAAAAAGGACCCAAGGAGTCTTGGTTGGTCCAGCAAGCACTTGTGCGTGAATTTCAAGAAAGTAAATAAAAGCTTTCCGCGAGCTGTAGAGAGACACTACCTCAGCTGGAACCTGACCATGGGCGAACGTCACTCCGAGACTGCTTCTGACCACAAAGCCCCAGCCGTTCTGGAGTTGTTGTGCACCTTTGTTCGGCCAACGACCTTGAGGCTTGCCACCAGGTCTCTGCATCTGGTCCCCCAGCAAGAAAAACGCGTCTGCGTACACGATTGAGGAACTGCGCTCACCGGCTCGCAGAGGGATTTCAAGAACCAGCGGTTCGTGCAGGATTCGCAGCAGCGTCGTCAAGGCCGCTCGAATGGCCTGGTTCAGTGTATTGGCCTGCTGCGCCCCACCAGACGCACGGGCGTTTACGGGCACCAAGCACGCCTTGCCCATGCTGCCGAACAGCGAGGTTTGAAGAAAGCCGAGCTTGCCAGCCAGTCGCGCCGCCAACTCTGGAGTCAAACTGTCCGCCTGCAGGATGTCGCGGATGAGCTGGATCATCCGGTTTCGCCGCCCCTCATCCGGCCTGACCTGAAGTGTCTCCCCGTCGCTGGCCAGCCAAACACCCAGAATCTTCTGCAGAGCGGCTGGGAGCTGTTCTTTGGAAGGTTTCACCCTAATGCCTAAAACATCACAGAACTCCCGAAAGCAAACACATGCGGAATTGGCCGAGGAGTCAGGTTCGGCGCCCCCCACGTCATCCACAAAATGCAAAGCTGGTATCAATAGCAAGCATCGTGCCAGCCAGATTATGGCATCTTCAGTGCGGTTGAAGTGCCACACTGAGGCCGTGGCCCCGAAAGTTAATACTCTGTGCCGCCAAACTGATACCCCCCAGGGAAGTACCAGCAGTAGGTACGCGTGCCCAGGATGTTCTGTTGGGTATTGGCGGTACGCCGCCCACATGTCCTGCCCCCAAATGAGGACTCTGTCGGACCTCAGCGAGAACGTGCGGATGAGGTTGACATATGCATCCACACAATCATGAGGAGGTTTGTCGGTCGCTCCTATGGTGTCGTTGTGATAACTCCGACGGTAGTCCTCACATCTGCGGATTTTCTGCTTGCCATCACTTCCCTCCTGACAAACGCTGAAAGCGAAAGCTCCATAGTGTGGACCCTCAGGCAGGGGCAACAGCCTCTGAAATAATGGTTGATTACGCGGTGTCACTGATCGGAACCCCCACTCAGCTGGGGCCTGGAAAGGGCCCTCCATGCGACCTTGAATGCACTCCTCCAGTACAGTACTTCACTGAGCATGGCCTGCCAGTGTTCATCCGGCCTGCATCGCTGAGCTCTCTGCTGGACGTGAGCCTGATTCAGCAAGGCAAACGAGTCCTCAGAAATGGGGTGACGGTACAGGTCGTCTGTCCTAGGATGCCAACCTGGCGAGTGCTTGAGCTGACCAATGAGAGGGAAACCTCTGTGCAAATCCTCCTCCAAGCTATCTGCGTCGGGATAGCCACAACCTCGGAGCAAGCGCATGAACGAGGGAATCTGCACGATCTGCTTACTCTCATCGAATGTGTAAGCTGCTGCAACATGGCAAGGCAAGGATTTGTACCACTCAGCTGTGGCTTCGCTCATGCTCTCTTTAAGGGAGCGCACTGCTGCAACAGCCCTGACGCGAAATTCTGAAATGTTCGGGCCTATGCTGCGCATGCCCTCAAGTGTGGCCTCCAACGCATCTGAAAGCTTTGGAGGGCTGATCAAAGGATGTTGCAGGTCCTGGGTGATTTGCCAGTGCTCCCACATGTTGTCGCACGGTCTGATGTGGACAGAGCCCTGATCCTGCAAATGACGGGCCACAGGAATCTGACGGCGGCATGCCGCTTCCATGAAATCCTTGGCCTCCCATACACGGAAGGGCTCATCTCGAAAACGGTGAGCGGCAGATTGCGCCGGTCAAGTGCACTGAAGCAACACAAGAGCAAGCAAGTACCTAGCTATGCCGATGTGCCATGAATTGCCAAGCAAGCGATGTCTATCCCTCGGAGTGACCTTGGGTGCAACGGTGATGCCTGGAGGATAATGGCGCAGAGCTTCCTTGACCTCCGCTGGGACAACTTGCCAAGCTCCGGACTCCTCATACACTAAGGCGTGATCCTGGTACACCCACGGCGCGTACTGCCTCTGGTGCTCCAGCCAGCGTTGCCGAACTTCCGGTGCGATGTGACCACGCATCTTGCGTGGCGGATCTCTTCCAGAATCAGAAGGTGCAGGTGTGGTAAGGCATGGGATGAGTTTGCGATGTTGGATCACGTCCTTGTGAAACTTCAAGCCCTTCATGGCTATCTGATCGGCCTCATCCATGTGCACTCGAGGGCGTAGCCGAGAATAGTACAAGCAGTCCAGTCCAGCCGTGTCCACCACAACCTCGGCCTGCTCACCAAGCGGAAGTCAGCTGCGTCTGCCAGGACGGGCGTGGCCTTGAGACGTTGGGAAAACCAAGCTGCATCGGAGGCCGACTGCATGACCACGTTCTCAACCAAAATGGCGAAGGGTTGGCCATGCCTGCTCGACCTCGGCCAGGAAATCAACAAACTTAACGAAGAGCTTGCCTGAGCTGCCTCCCCGGCCCGGAGCGTCATCACCCTTGATCGGTGAGTAGTCCGGGCAAGGCGGTCCCGCCGTGGCCAGCACAATGCACTTGCGGTCACCCTGCAAAGCATGCAGCTCCCGCACCAGCGCCTGTGCGTCTTCCTGCAGGAAGTCGCCTCTGGGCCTGCGGCTGGGTGTGGATGACTTCGAAGACACCTGCAAAGCTGCGGGATCTATTTCCCACTCCAGGCTGGCCCGTATGCCGACCCCCAAAAATTCCAGGATAAGAGCCGCTGACCCCATGCCGTCGAAGAAGCTGAGAAGCCGGGGCAGTCCTTGAGTCCTGGCACTGGAGAAGCCGAAGAGCCTCTGAGCGGGAACCAGTTCAGTGCCCCGCCATCTCTCTGACTTGATCCCAGAGCCTGGCTGCCCGAAGTCGCAGCGGACGCCGCGCCCTTCTTGGGGGCTGCCTGCGGTGGTGCAGCCTCCTGCTCCCGACTCTGAACTGCACGGACGGCCTTGCTGTGATCACGGCTGGGATGAAGGGGCGAGCTATCACTGTGCGAGCTGAGGCCGGGCACCCTGTCCACGAACAAGGCCCCGTGCTGTCCCTACTCGGCTGCATTGGCGGCCTTGGCCTTCCACGGAGTGGACTTCTGCTTGCTGCTGTACTGCCACTTGTCCTGCTGCCACTGCTGCCATTGTCACTGTTGATAGTGTCTGGTTGCTTGCCCCTGCCACGTCCCCGGCCTCCGCGGCTGGGATCCTGCTCTCGTTTGCTCGGGGGCTTGATGTCCTTAGGTGGCCATGTGCTCGTTCCAAGTCGCCATGTCCTGCAAGACGAAGTCCGATGCCTCCTGGAACGTCTTGCTGGTTCTGAGCATCATGCACATTGTCCAGCTGGCAGCTGAGTAATACTCACGAAATTGTTCGAGGCGATGGGACTTGGACCGAACTCGCCGGATCATCTCGTCAAAGAACTTGTGGACCTGGCGCTCCTCCCCGATTTCAAAGAGGATGTAGCACCAGCGGATGGAGTCCAAGCCGTCGGTGATGAACCACGGGCTCCTGGGTTCCCATGGTTCTGGCTCGGCAGCTTCGAGCACGTCGTCCTCGTTGAACTCCAATCGTGCTTTGCGTTTGCGAGTAGCCAACATATTGACTTCTCCTGTTGCAGTAAAGGATCGTTTACTCAGCAGTTCTCCTAGTTCGATTGGAGAATACAACTTCGAACACGTGTGCTCCCAGTGGACTCTGGCTAATATGGATTCAGATCCAATCAACATTCGCTCCGGGAACTCCCTGAAAAAACTCCTGCAAGACACACGCTGTTGTATTTGCGGATCGCCTCTGTCCAAACATTTGGCGGCAATGTCTTGGGAGGCTTGTCTGAGGCCTGTGCTTTGGCTGTTCCCGAAGGTGATGTTGAAGCTGCTGGCGAGGAAGTATTCGAAGGGTTCTGCTTGGCAGGCTGCATGGCTTCACATGCCATATTGAACATGTATTTCAGCACGGCACGGGCGATCGGCTGGTCGTCCTGTTCCAGGGCAAACTTCCGTCCGGCCACCTCGTGTCCGGCAATCAAAGGCTGGATGATCGCTGACTCGAAATCCTTGCCAGTTGATGCCAGGGTGCCTGTGGACAAGATCCCACGTGCCTGCAAGTATTCCATGACTATTTTGCCTGCTCCAGCTTTGGTCCCCAGTTCCTCCAGCGTTGGCAAGGCCATGACTGGCAACTCCAAATTGGCTTAACAAGTCAGGCCCTGAGCCCCAAAACTGCACGCAACCCCCGCTTGCCGTGCTCAAGCTGACCCGTGAAGGTGCTGTCCACATGTACGCTGACGCTATGCAAGTGAATGGCACAGGCTTGGGAACAATGTTTTCATGCCTGCGTTCTGAGGTCCTCACTGAGGAATATCTGGGGCCGTCCTGGCCTCCGACCTCTGTTGCCCACCAGCTGGGTGCAACGGGTCCCCACTCAGAAGGTTATATCCCATGTCGCTTGAAGCACTCACGCGTGCCAAGCCCGGGACACTAATCGGCTCGGTGACCGCCCGCTGGGTCCCGGCCTGCAGTAAATCAAAGTACGTGCAAAACTATGTCAAGGGGAAGTGGGGACCCGGCAAAGTTGAGAAGAATACTTGTGTCCTAATCAAGCGTGTCAACAAAAAGTGCCGACTCCCTCACCGTGTCCGCAAGCAGCAAGCTGTGCCAGAAGTCCTGGATTTCTCGTCCCATGACGCTGTGATCGAAGTCGGTGATGTGGATCTCCTGACAGGCAAAGGTCAAACGAGCAGAGGAGGTTAGGGCGGGGGAATGCTAAGGGCCCTAGGCAAAGCTGACCCTGAAGCAAGAGAGCACAATCCAACGAAACAAGCCCGGCCCCAAACTTATTTGTCACCAGCCCAGGTTTCTGCTCACTGGTCAGACTCGCTCGACGAGGAGCTACTGCTACTGCCCGAGCTAGACGAACTGCTATCAACGACGGCCTCATCAGGAAAACAACGTCTGCAAAGATTGGCAGCCTGGCTCAGACCAAAAGTTCGATGAAAGCTCGCTGCCCCATAGGGCCACCCGCAGGCAGTTCGCCAGGTGGACGGATGATTCGCTTGTTCACAGACCACCGGACGATGATGTTTCCGGCTCCTGCCTTGCACGATAAAGGTCTCAACGGATTGTACTTGATGCACCGCCGCGCGCAGCGTAGTCACATCTGATTGCAAGGCTGCGACCGTTGCAGCGAGATCCTTGTCCGAGCTTCCCTGAGCTTCAGAGTCCACGACCAGGAAATCAGTCTGCGCCTGATCCCCTTCTGGCTTGCTGCCCGTCCCGCCCTCTGGGGATGGCAGCCGCTTGCGCTCAACTGGCTGACTCACCTCCTCGGCGGTCTGGTCCTGCAAGGCTGCCGCGTGCAAGACTGGCTTCGGGTCCGGCAGGGCGTTCCCACTCTGAAGCAGGGCCGCCGAAGCCGCTTGTGGTAACACCTGAAGCGGGCTTTCCTGAGTATATCTGAGCACTGCCTGAGACGACCAGCGGCCCAAGGCCTGAATCATGTGAAGTGGCAGCCCCATCGTGTGAAGCCACTGAGCCCCGGAAACCCTAGCGCAGTGCCCACCGTACTTCTGGATCTGGCGCCCGTTTTTTCAGGGTGTGATGCAACTGCAGGCCACAGGCTCCCAGAGTTCTCCGCATGGCCGCGACCATCTGCGTCTTGGTGGGGACCTCGAGGTCGGTGTTGGCCGGGAAGAGTGGGCCATCCTGGCGGCCAGCTTCATCCAGGAGCAACTTGACCGGTGCCTTTGACACGCGTGAAAAGGACAGAGCTTCTGCTTCAAGACCTTGCATGCACATGCCAACGTTCGAGAAACCATGGAGCCGCGAATGTCCGTCTTGCTGACCGGGATCCATAGCGTGGCCTCCATGCGCTCCCAATTCAGACAGAGGTGGCTGAACATCGCTGATGCCGACTCCAGCTCTCTGAGCATCCACCACGACATGATTATCATCATGTCCCCAGTGCAATGGGTGTCCTCCAGATCGAACGGCGGTGGCTGGTACACAACCAGCACCACCAAGCATCCCACAGGGAAGCTTGCCTTGAGGGCTGCCATGCCTGCGCCCCTGGACACAGACCTACGAGTGTCCTTGATGCATTGTCGGATCACTTCCTCCACCTGTACCCCAAGATGACGGACTTGGTGCGCAGTCACTGCAGAAAAGTAAACCGAGGCACAGCGGTACGAACCTGCCTTCAAGCTGGCTCCGAAGCTCCTGAGAGACGTGACCGTGATCGGCCAAGGCTGCACATTCCATGCCGCGCAGATCTGCTCATAAAATCTCACCCTGGAGTCGTTCGACATCCTGGTCGTGCTGGCGAGGGTTCCCGACTCCAGAGCCAGAAGTGCAGCCTGACGGTTCTCTGGTCTGGCGGCCTCAAAGGCCTGAGCTGAAGAGGCCTTCTGGTGCCTCGGGGTCGCAGGGATGCCCCTCCTGCGGGACGCCTCGAACTCGGTCTGTGGGACTGTTGGCCCCTGACCTTGGACGGCCAATTCTATGGCCCACCTTGGGACCCCCGAGCGTGCCACTTCGTCTGCCCTAGCCGTCAAGTCCTCAAGAGAGAAGACCCTGCAATCCACAAAGGCGGGGGCATACTCGGCCAGCCCCTTGGCCCTAAGGGCCTCCCAGAAGGGAGCTGCCATGAGCCCAAAACTGTGACGGGCATAAAGGGTGCTGACTCGTGCGACATGCAAGGCTGAGGCAGACATCCACCGCTGAGGTGGCTAAAGCAAAAGCTGTCCTGTCCTCGCTGCGAGGATGGTCTGCAGACTGAAGCGGGCCCCCCCGAAATTCGGGACAAGAGCCAACAACCACTTGGACCTGAAACGAAGATCAAAGACGGCCTCAGCAACCCCCGCAATAGCCTCACTAGGCTCGAGGCTGCCTGGGGTAGGGACTGCGGTGCGGACCGTATGCGATCGGTTCAGCTTAAGAGAAGTCAGTAAATCCAAGAAAGGAGCCAAGGCCCGACACTCTCGTGGCGAAGCTCGAGCCCAGACCTCGAGCAAAGTATGTCGCACCTCCTCGAATGCTGCGTCGAAGATTTCATAGACGCCGAAGTCACGGCCACACCCAGAAGCCATATCATCGAGCACCTGAACGGCGCACAAGAGCTCCGCCTCACTGCAGGATGCCATCAGCCCTGGCTCCTACAAAGAAATCTGGTACAGCTCGAGCCCCACGCTTCGGCGGGCACGAGCTGCACCGACGCATGTTCATTCGCACAGAATGTGCTACCCTACAACTCTCCAACTGCACCACCACATTCAAAGCCGTTGTGCCACATGAAAATGGCCATGCGGATCCCAAAGAAGTCTGACGAGCACGCATGAGTGTACATGCATATACATGAACAGCCAAGGCCGCACCCAGTGAAAACCAAGCATTCAATGACACCTCGTAGGCACGACATCGGGAAGGATCTACTCCGAGCCGCCGAGCCTTGTCAGAACTTGAGAATTCAAAGCCAGGCATACCTTCCCTGCTTCTAGCACCAGTTTCGATTTTCGTCGGTGTAGCCTATACCCCTTGTTTGGTAATATTATGTAATATTGCAAACTAATTAGGCAAGACATTCGCGTCTGCGAACTTTTAATACATACTTGCGGCTACTTTCCACAGAGGATTTCATTGCACCCGGATAGGCTGCTGAGCGCCCAGCTGCTTCCAGGTAGATCGCAGGATCTGGCCTCGAAGACGACAGCACGTAACAAAACGATAGTTGGCATCATACTTCGAAGAATGAACGCACATGGTTAGCAACCCAATCTTTTAGTTGGGGGTAGCACTGTTCTAAGTGCCCTCAGGACCTAGGAATACTACAGGAAACTTGCCAGCAAGTTCGACGCTCAACTCGACAAGAAGAGGGACTGGTTCGAATGGCTAGGGGGTGGCTTCATCTTTGTGGGTCGATTCTATAAGATTCTTCTTCTGGCCTTCTGGCGACAATGAGAACCTCATTTCTGCTAATCTCATGGCATGTATGCGCGCGGGCTCCCATGTCAAGATGTACAGAGGAGCCCAGTTATTGAATGTCTCCACACGTGCCCAGCTTGCCCCAAGTGGTTTCATGTGGGAGCTCCTCACGACAGGGTTTATGGATGTAGAAATTCCTCAAAATAGAATCCCTGCTAAGTGCCTTGTGGGTATTTTCAGTGCGGACAAGCCGAAGGCACCTGCAGAAGGAAGTTGTCAAGGAGGATATTGACCAGGGTAATCATCCCGGTTAAGGCTTCTGCATCAGGAAAATTTTCAGAAATTTCGGGCGATCCACTTAGCATAGGGACTCCCACAAGGGGGCCGTAGTTGTTGGCAGCACCCATTTCTCCTGCAGTATAGTATTGAAGACTCCCGCTCTGGCATCTACCCAGGGAATGTTCAACACTGGTGGAAAGGGCTTCTATGAGGCCCTAGCTACACCCTCTAGGACTCAAGGAAGATATGAAGTGGCACCGCCCAGAGGAGAAAGGCATTTGCGGCACTTGCATGGCTAAAAGGCAGCTTCGGACGACCCCCCAGGTCCAGGTGGGGTTATTACATGATCCCCGGATTCCTTCATCTCCTGAAGAGCCCCAACTCGCAGGTATCTTACTGGGGCTTAGTAAGGAATATGGATAGAGAGAGAGAGAGAGAGATATATATATATATATACACACACTATACATATATATATTTTTTAGGGAATACATGATGGATTATATCCCTTATTTTTTTATTAAGCCCCAGCAAGGTATAGACTGCGGTCCTGGCTTGCCGCGCGGCACCTCCGAAGCAAAGACCATGTGCCTGCAGGAGCCCCCCTTTCACGCGTATCCACCACCACCACCACCACCACCACCACCACCACCACCACCACACCACAACAACCACCCCCCAAAAAAAAACGCAACTTCTGCACATGCCTGGTTTGGGCTTGCTTTGGGGGGGTTACTCTTGGCGGTAGTTCTTTTCGACTCCCCTGGTCTAGTCTTCCCAAATCGGGGCCCCTACAACAGCCTGGATTAGAGTCGGGTTGGAATCTCTCGTAGTCATGGCTCAACTACAATTCGTCTCATGGAATCGTAAGCAAAGCCCCACGGGCTTGGGATGGAAGAGCACCTGAAATAAGCATGGAAATTGGAAACTGGTGGGTTATAGAGAGATGTGGGTTTAGTTTTATTTGCTGGATTCTACTATGGAGCAAAGCAAATGTGTTAATGTGCTTTCAGAGGCGCTGCTCAGGATTAGCGGGCGAGAACTTATAATACCAATGATAACGATAAAAATAACAAGAACAAGAACAACAACAACAACAACAACAACAACAACAACAACAACAACAATACTAGCACTAAATAGTAGTTTCCGTTTTCGTTTCCATAATTCCTATACAAGCCCAATATACACCCCTATTCTAACCGAGTAGCTTCCATGTTTTTTCCATTATCCCTAGATGAAGCAGGGCTCCAAGGACCCGAGGGCCGCACTCCCGCGGGACGAGGTCCAGGAGGCCTGCGGCCTCCAGGTGTTCTAGCCTCAGCGCTGGAAAGAATGAATTGGGACTACATGGGGATTTCTCAAAATTAGGGGTACCATCTTGGGGGTCCCTAGAATAAGGATTAGTAGTATTTGGGGGTCTATATCGGGGCCCCCCTCTTTAGGGAAACTACCACATGTAAGTAAGGTTATATCTTAGGAGAATGGAAAAGAAATGGCAAGCTACTGTACTATTTAGGGGTCAGGGTTTAGGGATATTACCTCAATAATGGAGAATCAGGTGGAGAAGAAATAGACACGGCGGGTATATAGGGGATTATAGGGGTTAGGGGTATCCCAAATTTGTGGGTACCTTTTTCGGACTTCCTATAACAAGGTTTATAGTAGATGGTCTAAGTCAAAATCGTGATGGTTGTTCGGCCGCCACTTCCCGTCCACCAACTCAGATTCCAGCACAATGTCCTTCAGTCCAGATGTGGCAATTGCCACAGGCACGCCGCGCCTGGAGGAAGGAAACCCAAGACATGATTCTTCTGCCGTGAGGCATTTGGTCAGTTGAAAACTGATAAGAATGGATATTCCCTCAAGCATCGCCGCCTTCCGCCGCAAGACTTGGAGCCAGAACTGAAACCTGAATCTGGGAAGTAGCTAAGGCTTCCGCGCTCGGTACTCGTTCAGGAGAGAAACAACCTGAGTGATTCCAAACAGCTTCCGGACACAAGTTCTGGCTCAGGATTTGAGGCAGGGCTGCGGTGGAATGTTAGACGAGGGTGCTTCAGCCTTGCTGATGTTAGTAGTGTACATCGGCAGTACACTAGCTCGATCACACAGCCAGTCGACTCAGAATCTTATCTGCTTGGGCACTGAGTGGACTCTGTGTAGTTGCGAAATGGAGTCTTACCAGAAACACGTTGCATGCGCATGTTCTGGCTGCCGTTTTTGGAGTCAATTGGCCCAAGCCACATGCCAGATATGAAAGAAGCTGCTCCACAAAGACAGAAGGCTGCAGGGACACAGAGTTTGTTCTCTGCCTCTGTCAGTGCTCCTCAACAAGCGAGCATGTGACAAGTGCCCCATACAACAGTTTCCCAATAGTACTCTCTGAATTACCCCTCTCCCCTATCGTGGTGCCCTGTTTTGCCACCTACACAACGGTCTTAGAATCTGCTGCTGCTCAACACTAAATCAATTGCAGACTGCAATTGACTGGGCAAGCTCGGTGACATCAAGCCCTTCTTTCGAGAACTGCACATTTTCTTCAACATCTGAGGTGGCTTCGCAAGGTATGGCCAGCGGATGCCCCTTCTCCGCCTTTGAGAGCAGTTCTCTGCTTCAGACACTGCTGTTTGACGCTGGCTGCTGTTTGACGCTGGCTGCTAATCAGAATATGGCATCCTGCAGGGAGCTGTTTGTTTCTGGGGCATAAAAAGCCTAGAGATCTGGATCTTCATGACCGGGCATGCTGTGCTGAGCTAAACTGGAAACCTGCATGGAGACATATTTATGTCTGTCACTACAGCTGAGATCATCGGTGTTTAAATGGGCAATCTTGAAGCGCCTCCGTATCTTGCAACAAGTTTTCAAACACCCGTTTAAAGAAGAGTTGCTGCCCCAGTGGCCTCCTCCTCCTTGTGAATACGAACTTTCTCCGCAATGAAGTCTCTCCTGAGCTGTCAAATGTCACAAGAAATCAGAGGTGAAGACTTGCACAAGTGTTCCGAGCAATGTTTTAGTTACGAATGCCGTGGCGTGCACGCGGCTGCTCGGCTTACCAGACTGCATCTCCTGGTATTGCAACGATACAAATGCACAAGCGTATGGTTTGAAATGCTGACAGCTGCTATGTCTTGACTCGTGCTTGTACAGTACTTGCTCATCTTAGGAGCCATTGAGGTGGCTCCGCCATTGCGCCAGTAGCTGGGGGTTTCTCAGAATGAGGGGTCCGCTACACATGACCAAACTGCCAAGCCCTTCTACAAGAGACCAAAAACATGGACATGCAACTGGTGAGAATCCCTCTCATGATCATCATGATCCGTTTAGGTTCTCCCAAACTTTCTCAACATCTGCAGAACTAACAAGCACGCATGCACAAGAGAAATCCCCCCAACACTGAGCCTTCTGCACATATTCGGGAGAGGCATCGCAGCCTCAAGGACCAAATAGGCTTCAAACTGCCGAGTACTGCCTTATGTAAGACTATTCCGGAAATGTTCTACGGGCTGCCCTGTAGTTGCTTGCAGGGGTGGGTGTCTTTGTGTCTTTGGCGAGCCGCTCAAAATCAATCATGGAGGGTTTCAGATGTCAATTTCAGGTACGTAGGTGAAGCGGACCCTGATGTTGAGAAGCCCTTCAATTTTGACCGGCTGCCTGGGGCTGTGTGCTTCGTTGCCAGACGCTAATGACTGGCTGAACCAAGTGCAGGACGAAGACAAACGCTAGTAAGCTTCAATTGCAGCAGGCCCCCTTAAGGACCAATAACATTGCTATAGAACTGGAGCTTACTGATTGGGGCGGTCTCGCCGAAACTACAGTTTAGTTTAAGCTTTCTGGATCCCTGAACAACTCGGAACAAGCAGTGGGTGTAACGGCTTCCAAAACATTATAAACATGTGCCGCAGTTGATGACAAATCATCCCTGCAAGCTCGTATTTGCGCTTCGTGCGAGCCTTTCTGCGCTCGGTGCAGGCTCTGCACCTTGCTCTCAGATTGAGACGCTCAGGCTTCTGAACCAGGGTTTGTTGCCGTCCCGTGTTAGCTACTTAGAGTAAAAGACCCCAGCGATCCTCATCTTACAGCAACATGGTCGGCCCTTATCCTAGGCTTTGAAAGGTTCAGGATTCCCAACTTGCCGGAACCAACCCTAAAGCTTCGAAACAAAGCCACAGAGAGAACGTTGGGGATCTCTGCAAAAACTGTACATGCATGAATAGCCAACGCCATCAGAGCAACTGTCTCGTCTTTCGATGAGCTGCCTGGGTCCTAGTCAGTCCTAGTGCTCATGGAGTTCGCTGCCATCTGAGGACGTGGCCATGTCCGGCAATGGCACGCCTGACATGCTGGGCCGGCGCAAAATGTCGCAAAGCAGGGCGAGAGAAAGCTGAAGGCCATGCGGGCAGATTGCACAACACTACTGACTTCCACAGCATTCCTCATAAAAAGCTTTCCATTGGGAATTGGTTGGGATGTCTGCCCTGATTGAAGATAACCAGGACAAGCACAGCACGCAGGTTTACATCAGGACTTACCCCAGTCAATATTCGCAAGGCACAGGCATTAGATTAGCAGGTACCAGCTTCATTGAAAGCCCTTGGAGACAAGCATGGCGTGCCTGCTAAATGATAGAAGTCATCCTCCGTGATTCTTAGATCGAACCTGCTGGCTGGGAGTTCAAGGCGGTGAGCAGTAGCAAAAGAGCAGTAGCCACGGCAAAATGATTTAATGCCAGCGAAGGCCCTACATTATCGAGTTTCAGTATTCATGACCTCTATGCACAAGTTGGGTATGAGACAAGCCCAGGCAGAGTCTGGTATATTCAAGCAGCATTGAAACAGTTCATTGCTTGTGCGGCGTGCGGCTTGCTTGAGGCAGGTCAAGCTGATTCTTTTCGGAAACCACAGTACGCACATGGTGGTGCCGCACTGCGGCAAGGCTGTGGCTGAGGGCTAGAGCTGGGGTTCTTCGTGGACTCTTTGTGTCTGGATTGATCGTATCGGCTAGTGGCTGTGGCGTACTTAAGACAAGGTACGAGGCAAAGATCCGCATGACAACAAGGCTGAAGCATGCTGAAGCTAAGTCGCCAGCTGAGGCTGTGCCCCGGTCCTTGGGCAGTCGATGCTTGGCTGAAGGGTTCCCACACGGCCGCTGCAAGAGCTCGGTGTCTCAACTTGAGACCAAACAAAGGCAGCCGGAGGGCACACCTTTCTTGATCCCACACACATCACATGCATCACAGGTCTCCTCGGCCAGGAGGGATAGAACAGCGGCATCGTGTCCAGCCTTTGCAAACTTGTACCAAGTAACATCCAACAGGTGGAAACAGGTTTCCTTGTTGCACTGCTTGTCCTTCCATCTCTGTACTCCTCCCAGTGAGGGCCAAAAGGGTGTGAGAATGGGGCTTTCATCTGCATCGGAGCGAGTTGCAATGTATGCGCGGAAGGCATGAATCCTTGGGTCTTCTCAACTTGGAATTCTATGCGCACCCATTTTCTGGGGGCAGCAGCACGGATCGGGCTGGACAAGTCAACCCCACCTCAAAATTGGCAGCCCCGTGAGGCACGAAACTCGATCCTCCTGGAAAACTTCCCTCTCCTTGATTGGAACTTTGCGTCAAAGCCTCAAACATGGGCTAGGCCCCCTTGCAGAGTGCCATCCACATCGAAAATGGCCCCTTGCACCTTGGAGCAGCGCTGCAAGGCTAGAGCTTGGGTGCGTGAGCCTCAGGCATGAGCCTACAGGTTGAACATGTCACTGCGTTTCCAGCCCCCTCGCAACAAGTAATCTTTCAGCAGAAAGATTCGAAAAAAGACTGATGGGTTCTTGCGCCTGTCTCTTATATATATATATATGTATACGCAAGAGGATGTCTGCAGGTGCGGGTTGGGGCTGCTGAGCTCTTGTTGCAAAGCAAGTGGCGGCATTATCCTCCAACTGCCGTGCCCCCACCTTGGCCGCAAGGTTCATGAAGTTGCTTTGGCCTGCGACCTTTTAGATTCTGCATGCTGTTGTGCAAGCAAGTGACAGCGGCAGGTGCAAAAGCCACGCCGATACTTTGCACTGCGCGCTGCATGACAGTTGGATCATCGCCAAACTTGTCTGCATGGGGCACGCGCAGCGCATTTGGAATAAATTCAAGGCACTCTCACAAGCCTCAACTTCACCAGCACTGTGGAACACAGGCGAACACCGAAGTCATCACAAAAGCAGTTTTGCTAGCACTCCTGCAAGAAACAACCCGATACCACTCAAGAGCAGTAGTCATAATGACAACCCGTTTCCGAATGTAACTGCTGGCACATGCAAGCTACTCCTGGAAATGATGGATTTTGTGAAGGCTTTTGGCAGCGGAGGTCATAACAACCGGTCCTTATCCTTGAACCGCTGCTCTGGAAGCCTAGCCTGCCTTTGCCGTGGCATTTGTAGCAGAAAACCGACCGAACACTGTTCCAACCGGCCCCCCATGCCATATGAGCTGTGGCAACAGACTAACCTTTGAATTTAGCAAATCTGCAAGGACACCGTGGATTGTTTTGACCGTGCGCGCTTGCACTTTCAGACTTAACATCGCAGACTGCAAAGTTGGGCAGAAGCAGAGGCCCCAGCGCGAGCCATGGCGCAAGTATTCAAGGGTCCAAGGTACAGCAATGAGCTCAGGGTAAGGCTTTTGCACAAAAAGTTTGGGGTGTTTTAGTTTGGGTCCCGGCTGGGAGGCTTCGGGCAGATGGTTGCGTGGAATCGCAAAGGCAGGCATGCCCTGATGACTCATTCTTCCTACTTTGTTGGGCCAAGTGTCAAGATCCGATCTGTCTGAGAATTCCCCCACTACCCTTTGCTATCACCATTATTCTTATTGCTATTATTATTACTACTACTATTCTTACCATTATTACCACAAAGATTGTTGTTGCGTTTGCAATCTTAGGTGTTATAGCCATGAAAGGCATGAAGCAGCTCAAAGGGCTGATAGAGCCAAACTCGTAGTAATAGCTGCCGCCAATGACTCTAGTCCCGCTTTGGTAGATAGAATATGGCTTTGGGTATAATATTATAATAGGAGCCCCATATACCCCATGTTCTATGTACTTAAGGGGGATATAATCTCTGGAAACGGAGGCATAAGCGAACTCCTGATATTGGCTTCGATGCTCTGTGGGAGGATTTCGAACCAGAGTACAGCGCCAGGCCCAAAAAGGGTTGGTAGTTTCTCAAAAATGGGGGTACCTTCTTGGAGTCCCTGAAAAAAGGACTACGTACATAATTTGGGTCTATGATGGGGTCCCCTAATTTTGGGAAACTATCGACCCTGCGAGTCATTACAATAACTTGGTTCGTGTATCAGCAACACAACATGTCAGCTGAATCTAAGTTGTACGCGCTTCGGAGCAGCACATGGTACCAGTACTTCTCCAAAATAAGGTTACGCTAGGCTGTAGGATCAAAAGTAATTAGGCTACAAGTCCAGTAGTCAAAAAAACCGTCCCTGGTTGAGAGTTAAGAAACCCCAAAACCTGTGGTGCATCAGGCTGACATGTTTGCGACTCGGCGCAAGCAAGCTGAGCTTAACCTCTGATACCACTACAAGCACATGAGGCCAACAACTTTTTTCCGAAGAAATTTCCCGACGTCGTCCCTAGAGAGTTAAGTCCATAAAAAATTCTCCAGGCAGGAGCGGACATGGCAAGATCAGCTGCAGTTGTTGAACTCTATGTGAACTCCACGTCTTTAGGCAATGTCATTGAAGTCTGTCCCCAGGCCCCAAAATTTTAGACTAGCTTGATGTCTCTAACGGCAACCCTAGCAATTCCAGCTGATCCTGCCTCCGGTTGATCTTATAACTGGCCCCAGCCCTCCACCTCGGGTGCAGTGAGTCCCGGAAGCTGAGGGCAGGCCAAAGCCTTTAAAAGCTGCCCTCGCAGAAACGATCTCATGAAAGGTGCCGCTTGGGGTCACTACTACGCCCTACAACAACCTGCTCCCTCGGCGGACTACCTTGCTTCACTTAAGTGCCAGAAGTTGGGGAAGCTTCAGTGGCAACGCGCTTAGCGGAGGAGCTGGATACTTTCGCACACATCTCTTTGCACCCTCATTGAACATCATGCTGGAAGGATCCAAATCTCATGCTGGAAAACGTTTCCACTATGTCACTATAATACCCTAAAATCGGGACACAAGGGCCGCAGCGTGTTCCCAAGGTTTGACGACTGCACTCTTGTCTTGACTCCATGTCCGTACTATCCGATCCGCTGTGAGATCGTTTCCTTACGCCGGACCTGCTCCGACACTGGCATGCAGCCAGCGATGAAACGGTTCTGCTTTAGGACTGAGCATTGATTCCAAGTGGATGTTCCGGCGATTCCCGTGTTCTTCGGGTTTTGGGAGTTCTGTTCAGATACCAACTGCGCTCGCTACAGCGTGGGGCGCCTGTCATGGAGTTCTACTGCTTGAGCTAGATTTTGTTGGATCGCTCAGCACGCTGAATGACATTGACCTACGTACAGAGTGTTCCTGCACAGCCAGGCTGATCTTAGCCTCTACAACACTCTGCGACACGGACCAAATATGCAAGAGCCATTGAATGCAGCTCAAGATCGGGACACTTGGTCTTGCACACGCTGGCTGCAGCAATCGGGCAGGTTCACGGCAAAAGCATGCGGTGGGTGCGCAGTGTCCCAGTGTTGCAGCCAAAACGACTTCATTGGCCAACTGGCCAACATGGTCAACTCCTGAAATCTAAGCTAGGACAATACAAATTGTCCAGCACGCTGGAAGCCTTCGGGCTGAGCATACTTAATAGCATAACAACCGCAGAAGCAACAGCACCCTTCAGGCGGTCGTGTATTTTGGTGCAACTCTGAGGGGCGCTCTACTGTACATCCTCAGGCTGGGCCAAACCGCAACAAGTCAAAGACCTGCATATGTACACTTGCGACGATCTCGGGGCGCTGCTAGCCACTCAAAAGGGTCACCTGGCTAGATTTTACAAATTCAGATTGCGAAAGGTGTGGATCCACTACAACAGCATTGGGACCAAATCGCCAGCTGACCCCATCTCAACGCTTGAAAATTCTGCGGAGTTCCTTTGCAAAGCATCTGGGTGCCTACAAATACCACGGACATCCTCACGACGGCCTGTCAAACCTGAGCTTTCCGTGCACGAGAAGGGTGGATCATTGCTTGCCAGATTCAGCTACAGAGGAGCAGGACCATCTGACACGGGCATCGGCTTCTTACAACAAGCAGAAGCATGAAGACGTGGACCCTTAAGACGACAGTCAAGTATGGGGCAAACGCATGACCAAAATTGTGGGGCGCAGGACGCGAAAGATTCTTGCTTGCGGCGCTGACGTGCAAGGCAGCTGAGGTGCCGGCCAGGTACCACACGGCTGCATCATCTGCATTGCCGGGCTGTGCGCCTTTGGCTTGAGTGAAATCTATAGCTGGGTCAGCGAGTGACCCATTATAGACAATTCTGATCTTTTCTTGTTTATAGGAATGGCTACTGTGCTTGGCCTCTTCCATGCAATTTTACTGCAGGTGCGGCTGGAGGCAAACTTCTGAAGTCCCCGGCAGTGCATTTCAACTTTTCGGCGTCGGCAACACTCCCGGCAGCAACACCAAGGAATTTGGCATCAATGTGCTGACATGAAATGGTAGGCAGGCTTCTGAAGTGCCCCACACGATGGGGAAACTGTCCAGCATCCGCTGCGGTCTCTACATCGGCGACAGCAGCAGCAGCAGCAGCAGCAGCAGCAGCAGCAGCCACAGCAGCCACAGCAGCAGCGGCCGCCACACATGCGAAAACCGATGGGGATGCGCAGTCCGGCAAACTTTGGACATCAAGATTTGCCCAGCAAAAGCAACCAAACCCTGGCTTTCATTGCCACGCTCCTTCCCGAACCCATCGTTGCCTGAAGCTGCGGTCGCTGGAGCATCATGTTTGTGACTTAATGAGTTGCGTTGAGCTCTCTAGGCTCCTGCCACTGCCGAGGCTCCTGCTCCAGCACTGGCCCAACTCTTCTATAAGACCACCCAACCACCAATCGGCTGATGGATGCGTGCGGATTTCAAACGTTGCCGACAACATCAGCATCTTTGGCCTTGGAGGCCCTCATCTTTGCATTGCCAAGGACTCGGCATCGCCCTTTCTACTGAACCTGAGGCCCACACCTAGCCATTTAGCTATTTTTTCCGGGGTTGTAGAGCTGAAATGACAGGGTGTAACCCCATTTCCGGTAGTGATCATCATCAGCTTTGAGTGTAGCATTCAAAGCTGGCTGAAACGGGTCTAGAGTCCAAGAAGATGGCTCGAAAGTTGATCGAATTCATCCAAGAACACGAACGCTATTATGGTTTAATCATGGATTTCATGGTAATCGAACTCCCTCAAAACTGAGGGCTATTCTGGTAAAGGCATGGGGTCTTTGGCAACAGTATGCACCTGCAACACGAACGCTTTTATCGTTTCGGCATGGTTGCTCTGGTATAATCCAACTCACTTTAAAAGATGAACGTTCTTATGGTTTGGGCATGGAGGC
>CAJNIZ010011780.1:41198-100004 GCA_905231905.1 Symbiodinium pilosum | reverse complement strand
TGGCCTAATGGCGGATGATGTAGACCCATGATTTATAAACCCCCTCCTTTTAAGGGCCTTAATATTAGGATCCCTATTATAATCCCTATTAAGGGGAGGGGGTTTATTAATCAGGGGTCTGGGTTAGTAGGGAAAGGAAGGGAATACAGGGATCATCATTGGGCAATCTTGGGCATACTATCTGGACTACTACCCGGATCCATTCTGACTCATTGCGCTTATAATAGAACCTATCATTTTTGATAAGAAAAACAGCTTAAGCCTCCGGACTATCTTGTCTTGAGGGTTGAGGGTCAAAAGTTTGCCCTGGGCAGGCCCAGAAGCATATTCGGCAAGGTGTCCGTCACCAAAAGGAATAAGGGCTTGAGGTCAGGTTGATCTGGTTGAGGTGCTTCTTGTGTCTGAAATGAGCTATAGTCTATACTCCTTAAATGGGGTTATATAGGGGATTACTATAGGAGTTATTAAGGGGGATACTAAGCGTTTAGACAATGGCTCAAACAGGGGTACCTCTTGATTTCCAGTTTGAAAGAAACCTTGCGGTGAGAGAACAGCAGCCCTCGGCCACGCACCGCACCCCTCAAATGAAACACTGTTCCTGTTGGAAAATCATGCTCTCACAGTCGTCTGTGCACTGTATTCTGAGGGCTGTTAGACTGAACGAACTCCGAACTTTAGATGCGAGCCCGCAACCCCAAACCCGCTCAAGCTCTCATGTTTCGTGAATCCCATGGTACTCTTCAATTCATTTATAATCTATTACAATGCACTACAACATTTGAGAATGTACTGTAACATATAGAATATAGAATCCTTTGTAGGGAATCCCGAGACACTCCTGGTAGACCCCTGGGTCCCGGAGAGTACCCCTTTATTGGGAAAGCCCCAATTCAACCTTGCTCTGAGGGGTCCCAAACCACCACCCCCAAAGCATAAATCCGCATGCCGTTAACCCTAATTCAAAGAGAAGCCCTAATACTCCTAAGCAGGAAAACGTAGCCTCTAAGCCCTGAATCCTAAACTCTGAACCCTGTACCTTGAACTCAAAATCCTAAGCCCAAAGCCCTAAACCCTAAACCCTTAAACCCTAAACCCTTAAACCCTAAACCCTTAAACCCAAACCCTAAACCCCTAAACCCCTAAACAGGTGCATATGAAGCAGCTTGACCCCGAGGCAGTCGTCGACGATGAGCAGGCTTCTCCCGCCGCTCGGATGCCACTACAAATCCAGGTAAAGACTTGTTGTAGACTTCTACAGGATTATGTAGGGATCTGCAGGGTTTCAAGTTTAGGGTTCAGGGTTTCAGGCACCGGATTTGAGGTGTAGGGTTTAGGGTTGTGTTGGGTTGAAGGTCTAGGAGTCTAGGGTTTCAGGTTTCGGGTTTGCGGCTGAGGATTTGGGGATTGCAGCTGTGAGTTTAGGCTGAATGAGATCTAGTCAGTGGCACCTTTACCGAAGTGCAAACGCCTGTCATTTTCATAGACAGAAGGAGTCTGAAGGCAACACAGGCAAGCCTTGTGTCAGCCTCTAGCACTTAATAAACTAAGACTGAACAGACGGCAGGGCATTCAGGAGCTCCCAAACAGACGGCAGGGCATTTAGGAGCTCCCAAACAGAAGTGCCTTTGTTAGAATCATACGGAAAGCTTGCGCGAAACCGCCCACTTCGCACAATTTTGTTCAATTTGAATGCGAAATATTTTAGCAACAAATGTTTCAGGGCCCGGCTCTAGAGACTCCCAACTAGAGCCAAATTCGGGGTAGTAATGGAAAATAAAATGGAAACTACTATAGTATAATGGAGTATATATTGGCGTTATATAGGGAATATATTGGGATAATGGAAAATGGAATGGAACCGCTGTCAACGATATACTTTGTCCTACGTGTCCAAGGTCAGCTGGTCCGAGATGGTTTGGGCCCTACCTATCGAGCAGCTGTTGTTGTAGTTGCCACATGCTGCTTGGGGGGCTCTTGTCATGCTGTCTTTAGAGTCCGGTTGTTCATGGGATGACGCCTGGAGGGTCAGGGAGACTTAGTAAGTAGGTTCATAGCAACTACAACCTTTATAGTAACCCTAGTTATCGCAATTGTGAACCTACTTAGAAAAATCCCTGACCTTAAACCTTAAACTCTACATCGCATATGGTAGTTTCCATTTTTTCCATTACCCATATATAATCTCTATAATGTTGGTACCCTCCAAGTACATGCTGCATGTTGCGATGATAGGGAATCGTAGCTTAGTTTTTTTTTCAGCCTTAGCGTCAACATTTTTGTCGGGATAATATCCCTAAACCGTAGGCCCTTAGTAGTTTCCATTTCATTTTCCATTATCCCTATATAACCCTTGATAATCCCCATATAATCCCCATATGAGGCTCTGTGCTGGTCAGTGCCATGTTTCAAGCTGTGTGTTTCGGTGTCTCTTAAACGTGGTGAGCTTGTCTTAAGCCTAAACCCCTGAAGCCTAAATTGTTCGAACCTGATCAGGTAGCCGTACTCTCCCCTTTGACTTGTACTGTTCCCTGACACATCCTTGGATGCTATGCTTAAAAAGATCAATCATTCCGAATGTTCCCTAAACCCTAAACCCTAAACCGCTTCTAGGATAGCGGTCTTGCAGAGAGGATCACTGCAGAGCCCCTGGTAGGACAAGCAGTCAACAACGAACAAGCACCAAGTCTCAATTTCATGGCTTTTCCAGGACACCCCATAACGTACCACCCAAAGGTATCCCCAATTTTGCGCACTATTTGTTGTTCAATATCACAGCATCATCAACATTCTCAAAGAGGATGACCTTGAGTGTGGCTTTCGGGTCGTGTAGTCCTGCCTTGACTTATGTAGGTGTGATGTAACCATTCGGACCTCCAACATGTCAAGAAATTCTCGAATACCACACCCTAAATCCTAAACCCTAAACCCTAAATCCTAAATCCTAAACCCTAACCCCTAAACCCTACACCACTTGACTGCCTCCGGGGCCAGGCATTCATTGGAGTGTCTCTTGAATGCAGCTGAGTATTACAAGGGTATACAAGGGTTATACAGGGGTTATAGGGATAATGGAAAAGAAAATGGAAACTATAGGGATTATAGGGTATATATAGGGTTATATAGGCAGCTGATACGGGGTTTTGCAGCGTGACGCTGATTTTTGGGCGGCTCTGTAACTTGCTTGTTCCCAAGGGGACTGCTCAAAGGTTTTAATGCAATACTTCAGACCGCTAACTAGATTTTGAGCTTTCTTCATATTGGGCATTACCAAAAACATCGACAAACATTTTTCGCTTTCTAAACATCTTGTTACGTTGGAGCTGACGGAGCCCTACGATTTTATGAGTTGCTGTCATTCTTGAAGTTTTTTTATTGTCAGATATCATGATTGTTATTGTTACTATCAGTATGATTTCAACTATTATTACTCTTACTCTTGTTCGTATCAGGGCATGGTTGTATGAGGAAGCCGTCACCTGGCTCGTTTGTCGTAGGTGCTGGTTTGAAGGATGCTGGCTGGTGCCGGGTGCAGCGTCAGAAACAAGCCTGCGTGGGGTCACGGTTGTTGCGAACAGATGTACTCTTTCATCCCTCACGCTTGCAGCACAACATGCCGCTCGCCAAGCAAGCCAACTATGCAAGCAGCCAAGGATTTTGCTGCTGGCATGCTACGTTGCCGCAGACTACTTGCCACATGGCTGAAAACAAAGCTGTTCTGGAATCGCACGGCCCTTGATGTGCCACATCTTACCCCGAAGGGCTAAACCCTAGACCCCAATCCGCGTCCACATGTTTTGCACCGATGTCCCGGAAGCTAGGGCGCCTGACTTCTCCTTGGCAGTGTGTGACTGGTTGTTCATCAGGAGTGGAGGAGCCCTTGCATAAAACTAGGTATCCCTACAAATCCACAATTTCCATTCAGTTGTCCATCAGTTTTTTCCGTGTTTGTTTCCGCTCTTTGCCAGGTATCCTTACTTCGAGACCTACGTGCTGCGCCCCTGCCTTGGTTGCCATCTGGTGTGCTCATGTGGTGTTGCCACAGGTGTGGTTGGAAAACTGATGACTTTTTGTGAACCCTGGAACCGCCTGAAGCAAGGAAAGAAGAAGAAACGCGCTCTTCCAAAGGCCGCAGGGCCGCGAAAGAAAGGCTGAGCGCATAGGGCGGCTTCTGACCAGATGGAGCATGTTTCCAGTGGGATCCCCTACTTTTCATGTTTTGATCCGTGAGCACTACTCTAGGTCTTCGACCTACTGGGCGTTAGCAGGGAATATGGCTTGGAATATAATCCTTTCACAATATTGCGACTTATTCCCTACTAAACCCCAGTAAATCAAGTCCAGGATTGGCATTTAAGCTCCTGGATGTGGGCTTCAGGGTTGATGGTTTAGGGGTTAGGGTATGATGCATGTGCCAACGCTTTCATGTTGCTGCGAACCTCTCCAATGCCTACTTGGAGGGTCAGGGGGACTTAGTAAGTAAGTTAATAACCCCTAGTTATCCCAATTATTCACCTACTTACTCAGTCCCCCTGACCCTGACCCTCCAATTATCTCTTCAAGATCAAGCCTCGCAGAACCCTCAGCGTGACAGCTTGCCATCCGAACCCAGGCAGGAAAATATAACCAGGTCAAAAACCCATATGAGCCATAGTTCGAACTGCTCAAAGGGAGTTATGTAGGGGATTACATAGGAGACTACTACAGGGTTATTAAAAGTTAAACTATAGCCCATATGCCTTAACTGGATACTTATTAGCAAAGATCACAGATGTGTCTCATGATGTACCTTCCTAGATCTGAACTTGGTGGCTGGCAGTCGAGGTCAAGCAGTTTTGTAGTGAGATGGTACATGATTAGCCCACCTCAGTCCTCACCAATCTTACAGGGGGTTAGTAGGGTATGAGGGTATATACTCCCTACTGTAAGTTATGTATTCCCTTATTCCCTAAGCCCTAAACCCTAAACCCTAAACCCCAAATTATGTATTCCCTTATTCCCTACCAGCCCCGCCAGTACGCAATGGGAGCTGAGAGGGGCGTCAGGGCGTGAGGAGAGAACAGCCAAAGCTTCAGTCGCAGAGACCAGCTAATTATTTAGGGTTTAGGGTTTAGGGGTTTAGGGTTTAGGGATTTAGGGTTTAGGGTGGTTTTAGGGTTTAGTTGCAAGCCCAATCCAACAAAAACACCCTGGGGCTCTACAGAGAAGTAGTCATGGGCATCCAAGAATTGAAGTTGACAGTAGTAGCCGGAACAGAAAGGGAAAAAGGGTACTACTGGGGTACCTAGTTTAAATCCCTATATTACTCCAGTTTCCATTTCATTTTCCGTTTTCTTTTCCATTTGATTCTCCATTATTGGGGTATAATATCCCTATATACCCCTTTAAAGGGACCTAGGGCTTCCATTTCATTTTCCATTTTCTTTTCCATTTGATTCCCCATTATAGTAGGTACCCATAATTTTGGGCACCTCTATGCAATTGAGAGCCAGGATGGCAGCTAAGCTGTAAGAAAGAATTGGAGTTATATAGGGCTTATATAGGGATAATGGAAAAGAAAATGGAAACTACTATCTTATAATATAGGGGTTTTATAGGGATTATAGGGGATATATTGGGGTAATATTGGGATAATGGAACAGAAAATGGAAACTACAATATTATATAGGGTTATATGGCAGAGGGCCCTGAGTAAGGGCTGAACGATTTGCACATACTGAACGCAGGACGCAACGCTTCGCGAATGCCCCGAGTGCGGAGAATTGGTGAAGTTGGGAACCCAGAAGACAGGGAAGAGGACAGGATATGGGGCTGGGTTCGCCATTGGCATGTGCTACTTTCATTTCTTGGAAGTCCAAAGACCAACTCAGCACCTACAACTCTGCCGATGAGAGAGTCTTGTAGTGATCATCTTAGACCAACTCAGCACCTACAACTCTGCCGATGAGAGAGTCTTGTAGTGATCATCTTCGTCTGGAAGTCATGAAAATGATCCGCATACAAATCCCTAAGAAACCCCATCATCTGCTCCTCCGCAGCAGTCGCAGAGGCCGCAGATGCTGGGATCCGAGGCGGGACAGCAAATGGTCTTCACAAACTATGGCTTGGGTTTAGGGACATCTTTGGTGGCGCTTTCCTGGTTTCGGTTTGAGTTTACCAAAGATTTACCATGACGATGCGAACCTGAAAACCTTAAACCCCAACACTGAGTTCATTAACAAAGGCACCACTGGCATTGACAAGTAGCTGAGAGTATACCTACCACAGAAAGTTGAACCTCTGAGCCCTAGACCCCAACCTCCAAAGCTGAAACCCTTCAACCCCGAAACTAGAAACTCCTGAACACGGAAAAACATGACCCCCGCCACTCATCCCTCTGACAGGCAGACTTGGAAGCCAATCATACAGAGGAGGTGAGGGGCTTTGGGGGCTTCCAATCATGTTGTGTGGAAGGCTGGAGGGTCTTGGAGTTTCAGGGCATCTGATGGTTTAGCTTGTAGCTGCAGAGGCTCAGGTTGTTTGGGGTTGCACGATGTTTGGTTTGAGGCTGCGGGTTTGAGAAGGTTTCGGCTGTAAGCGCAAACTGGGACTGGCTGCATGTGAACTACGGGCCCTCGATTGTCAATTGCCAATGTTGTTTGAAAGGATTTCGGTATCGTAGATTGCAGATAGGCGAGAAGTCTCCATGACTTGCGGCTACGTTTCAGCTGACACCAAAAGTCCCAGGCAGGAGAATATACTATGATCCATAGACGCTGTTGAATGACTGTTGATCTAAGCCTAGCATTGCTACGTACACTTCAAGGATGAACCTTGACAGGCCCGTTGCCATTCGAATCAATGCCCCGCGCTGAGCAGAAAAGCTCTGACAAGAACTCATACTTCCTGCTACCCAAATATGACCCCCCAACTCTAATACCCAATATCCCCATGAGTGTACAAGGTCATCTAAGAACACGTCATTCTAGTATTCGAGGATGGGGGATGCCCAGCATTTGGTGAAGGGATTACTTCTGATGGGGATTGCATTGTTAATATCGGGCCAGAAACATGGATACGCACGAACTGTTTGCCAGAAGGCTTCTGCATTCGCAACATGATCGTGCATCTGGCTGCCGGTGAAAATCAGCTCTGCCATATCTTGACCAATCAGCAGGAGCCTTACTAGAAGGACAAACGAACCATGGGACCCTCGTTTTGACTGATCCCCGTTCCAACTGATGCAGACCTGAAATCGAGCAGGTTCTGGCGCTGAATCCGGAAATGCCTGGAGCCCGCATTAAAAGGGAAGGCATACAGTTGATGGACAAAGTCCAGCGTGACGTTGTCAATTACCTAATTAAGCACCGGGGTTTCCAGTGGTTTGGTATGCTTCATTCATGATGCATTTCGTCTGGCACGCGCACCTTGTGGTACATGCCCATCTGTCGAAATAGCCTCTGCGTAACATAAGGGAGGGAGTCTGGTCGCGCGCCCCTACATCTACGCACATGAGTTACTGTCAACGTTAGCATTGTTAAGGGACCCTTAGCCGAGGTCATTGGATATAGTCGTCCCAAATAAGGAACCGAAGTCCATCAAATTACGTAGGAAATGTTGATTGCAGCTCACAGGCACACATACACATCCATGTGAATAAGATATATGTATACCTCTGCATGTGAGTTTTGCAGTAATTTTCAAAAGTAGGGAAACTGAGTCCTGGGATTTGAGAAGTCCCAAATTCCAGAAACTCCCGACATTCAAAGAATCCGAACAAGTTCCGACAGTTTCACAGGGTGAGTATAAGGAAGTCCCAGGGTCTTGGAAGTCCAAAACGGCAAACGTAGACAAACATGGCTAGTCGCATCTTGGAATGTTTGAAATGTTTGGACTTCTTGGACTTCCCGAACGCCAGGAGTTAGTTTTCCCCCCCTCCTGGAATTTCGGCATTTGTTTGGGAGTGCTTTGTTAACCTTGAATTGCAAGAGACACTTTGCGATGTTTGATTTCTGGGGTTGCTGAAATGTTCAAAGCTCCATAGCATAGAAAGTCAAGTCCGCTTCTTTTT
Organism: Symbiodinium pilosum; assembly: GCA_905231905.1. Classification (NCBI taxonomy): domain Eukaryota; class Dinophyceae; order Suessiales; family Symbiodiniaceae; genus Symbiodinium; species Symbiodinium pilosum. The sequence continues at coordinate 91,957 of CAJNIZ010011780.1, read as the reverse complement.
TGTTGAATGTTAAGTTAGACCGTTTGCTTTTGACATTGTGCAGCATTATTTCCATCTGCAAAGTCACAGTCTGCTGCATGTGCCTGACACCAGCAAGAAAGGTAGGTCCATGCTGAAGATCACCCTAAATTTCTATGTGGAGAAACCTTCGCATGGTGCACCAGCAGTGCAGACTTTCCCAGGCATTGCAGCCAGGGGCATGTCTTCTGCTACTACCACTCCAACGCGCATCCTCCAGGCCCAGGAAGAATCAAAGTTGTAAGCGGTTGATATCACATAGGCCTTTTATTGGATGCCGGCCCAGAGAGAAGTTGCAGTTTGCTGGAGCTTTTAGACTTCACAGTTGCGACTTCTGCTTGGAGGTAGCTCTGCTTACTCCTTACCCTCGGAATGAAAAGTGCAACGTTGGCCAGGGATCTAAGAACAGGGAAGGTTGCAGTGACGCGATGCACCTGAATTGGATTGTATATTCCCAATTTGTTTATACATATCCTGTGTTTCATCAGCACGGAATAATTGACCCTTCCCGTCCTGACAAACCCAAAAGGCCAAGGGGCCTGTGAGGCCTATGCGCGGGAGGCGGCTGCGTTTTGAGTGTCCATTAGATCGCGTGTATGAGTAAGTGGATTACAGGGAGTCTCCGGGTAAATCACATATGGTTAGGATTGTGGCGCTTTCTGATGTAAGTGCACTGCAACTCCGAGACAGCGCGCTCGTTTAGCATGAACCGATCACACAGACTTTGTGGGGTTGACATGGCTCATGGGATGTTGACTCTGGCTGAGCATCAGACACCCAAAAGTTCAAGACACCTCAAGTGCGACAGAACTACAAAGCAGGCCTCAAAAACTCGTCTAGGAACCCTCGTCATAATAGCTTTGAGACCAGATCCTGAATTTGCCGTAGGCAACTGCGAATCGAACAGGTGATACTATACTGACAGGCATCACTGCAGTTCTGACATCAGCAGGCACACAGCAGTAGAAGTAGAAGTGCTCTCAGAGCAAAAAGCAACAACAGCAGCAGCAGCAGCTGCAGAAGAAGAAGAAGAAGTGGAACAGCAGGCGGCGGAGGCTACTGCTGCTGTTGCCTCACTGCTACCCCTATGGACTGCAATTTATGACCCAAGACCTAAAATCCTTCCCGTTTTCAGGAAGCTCGGGAAGCCAAGTTGGCTATGGCGGCACAGGGCGCCAAAGAGTGCCCCAATTGCCAGGCGGGCCAAGAAACTGGAGGGATTTCCTGACAATTGGGGTTGACTTTTTTCGGATCAGCACAAGCCCTTTACAGCATCTAAACGTCATCTTTTTCTTGGGAGAGGGGAGAAGGCAAGAAAACCACCAGGCTACTTCTCCAAGTTAGGGTCCCGGAATACATTCAGCATACCATTCAGAGAAAGCCTTAGTATCCAAAGCATCCTTGGCACTAGGAGCATGAGGGGAGGAGGACGAGGAGCGTTGCGTATAAAGCCGTGTTTCACGCCGGTGCCTTTGCCAAGTGGGCCGCCCATGGTCAAAATTAGGGCTAACCAAAGCCTGAAAGAGATGAGCAAAAGCCGAGGCTTTGGGGTCTTGTACTTACTTTGCCTCCTGTATCTCCAGTCTCTGGCGTCTACAAACAGTGGCCAGGATATGTGCAGGACGCGTAAGTTTCGTCTAATTCATGCACTAGTCTCTGGCTTCTCGCGCCGGAAGATATAGCACGGGCACAGCAACCCATGAAGACAAGTTTTATACGCATGGAGGAGTGCACGTGAAAGCAAAATACTGGAGGTCTTAGGCTGAAGGCTCTATGCGGTGGTGCAAGATCTCCATCTGCAGTATCAATGCAATCCCTCTAGAACATTTTAAAGAACCACCCGTACAAACATACTTCAACTATGTAAGATCTACCATCATTGGGAATATTCAGCTCGGCCAGGCGCAGACGCTCAAAGCTGACGGTTGCAACCACATGGTTTGTTTCGCCGGGCCTCCAGTCTTTAGAGTTTTTTGTGCTTTTTGAAGCGGGCTCTCTGGTTTGCTTCCAGTGCTCAGTGCTCTACATTTCTATGACGCGACATCCTCATCTTCTATGTTGGACTTGTCGGAATTCTGCAAAGTAGAAAAGCCACAAACGACAGTCAAACAAGTGGCCTTGGTTTTGAGAAAACATCCTGCGCAATCCATACAAGCTCCCCGACAAGCCTTACAATCCTGAAAAACGAGCCCATTCTTACGAGAAGGCCTCGTGTCCCTGCATAGCCTCCATCCCACAACAAGGGCTCATCGTTCGCACTATGGTCTGCCCTCAATCTTCATACCTACAGTAGTACAGCCCTATAACTTTGGCATTCCTCATTGCAAGGCCTGTCAGAGCCATTGGTGCTGGACTTGCGGCAAGCCCCTAGATGGACGTCTCAGCTTAGGCTGGGGTTCAGGGTCTTAAGTCTGGAGTGGGGGTATAGGGTTCTATAGTTCTTGATTTGTAGCTTTGGACCTGGAGTACAGCTTCAGGGCGGTCAACTTAGAGGCAAGCTGATGCTATCAACTATTCGTAGATGTGCTTCAACGTTTCATCCTTGGGATGTGCCGTGAAATCAATCCTAAAGCGATGGTTCTAGATTGAAAGGAGCCCGTCACGGATGGGGTTACGTGTTCCTTTGGGGGAGGGTGCGATTAGGGCCTCACCCTGCAGGCTGGCACTACAATCCGGCTAACCCTGCAGGCACGGCGCGGCGTGTCCTTCTTTCTGCATACGAGTGTGTTGCAAAATTTGGAAGGCCCATATCCTTCTATACAACATGTGTAGCATTCCGCAAAGAACTCAGCTCAAAGTGTGGCTCTTCGCTCGAAGCAAGCATGCCCTTGGCAGGTTGCCTGCAGTTCTCAGCCTTAGACAGCAAGGCCTGAATGCGAGTAAGAAGTAGTAAGAAATACTGTTGGGAAGAGGGTTGGGCTACATCCTCGTTGAGACAGAAAACACCGCGACTCCTGTTGTCTTTGTGCCTCCTTCTTTGCAAATGAAAGCTGCACCTGTCGTTGTTGCTCGGCCTCTTCTTCTTCGAGCATACGTGCAAACTCTTCAGCACACAGCCTTGCATCTAAATTCGGTGCACGTGTTGGCTTTGGTTTAGGAGTGTTTACCTGAGGAAGTGTCATACAGGGTGTTGCCCATCAGCCGTAGTAGTGCTCCTGATGCTACTTGGAAGGAGTTCCCAGCATCACAACAACATTGTTCATAGCATGCACGAGGAGCAAAGGTATGAGATCTAGAATGATGATGATTGTGCTGATCTGCCCAATCCGAAACCTCATGGTCTTCCATAAGTAATGTGTAATTTCATCAAAAACCTATGGCTCGGCACAGAGGCTTCCCGCCTTGGTTTTCTCTCTGGCATGAGGGCAACCAACACAGACATGTCTCAGGAAGTTTCATCCAAGCTGACGCTCGCTGCCCGCGAATCCCTTGGCTTGTTTGATCTGGTATGTGGCTTGAGGTTACGGCCCCTGAAATGTGGACCTTCATTCTGAAAACCTCGCATGCGTGTTTGAGGAACAAGCCGGAAAGAAATTTGCAGAAGGACTCAGAGGGACCATGAGATCATTTTAGTCCCTGTACATCCGCGGGATCCCAAGTGGAAGCCCTTGGTTTTACAAATTCTTGGAAGAGGAATCCCACATTCAGACCATGTCTGTTGTTCCTCGCATTCGACATGCGCCGCATAGATTCTTGATTTGTACTCCAGATAGTCACAAACTCCTTACATCTTCCACCAGCACATTTCCTTGAGAATCCACGGCTCACGGTAGAAGCCAGAAAGTTGGAAGATTAGCACCCCTGGTCTTGGAAACACGGCATGGAAACATAATTGAAAACAACCCACCCACGCCCAGCCCAACACATTAGAATCCTTGTTAAAAGGCTGGCCCACGCGTGCCCACTTTTAGCTGTTTACGTAGCTTCCTGCGCCGAGGAGCCTTGGCACTGCCAGAGCCTCAAGAGCAGAGGGTTCAGGAGTTTAGGGTTATCTCAGTCACAAGGGTTGAGGGTTCGTGATTGATTACTAGATAGCAGAAAGTGTGCAACTCCCAGACACCAACATTCCCCTGAATGTGTATCTGTGAGAAGAGCACAGCGCAGTACGGGGCTGCACCGGGTTTAGTAGGGACTGCTACTGTGTGGGGCGGATGCGCAATAATCATTATTCGCTTTACAGCACCCTAAACTCTCAACCCCAGATATATGGCATGTGCGCCTGAGGCCTGGGACATTATTGGGTTTTCTGGTTTTCTGGTGCACGCTGCCGCTGTGGCCGACACCTCAGCCACGCCTGTAAGCAAGCTGGGAAGCCCCGAGGGTATTGCTTAGGAGGACCCCCCACCCTGTAATAGTGCTATAGTAGGAAGAGGACCCTAATACAATCCTTATTGTCCCTTATAGTCGCCATTCAAGGGTGGGGGGTCCACCTAAGGTATCGCACAGATCCATATGTGCACTTGCCACAAGCAAGATCCGCTCATGCACAAAAAAGTCGATATAACGAGAGAAAAAACAGATGCAGCTGCAAAAGGTCTTTAGTGTAGGATCTTGCTTGAAGGGACCCATGAATTTGAGAAACTTCTTTGAGGGGTACACTTTTGGGAGCTGAGGACCGTGCCCTGCAAATGGATGGTTCTTAAGATTTCCTCCAGTTGTCAAAAGGTTGCATGCATGGCGAATGAAGCCCATGAAAATCGCTACAGGGGCCTCTGCCGTGATAAGTTTCTTTTCTTTTGCAAGCTGGGGGTGCCTTTAGTTACCCCAGAGATAGGGGGGGATTAGAAGGGGATGGGGTTCACATTCTGGATGCTGTGGTAGTCATGGTGAGAACTGCCTTTATCATGGCTGCCTGCGCGTCTTCTGTGACGAGCACTTGATTCTCATCGTTCATCCCCTCCCCTTCATCATCTCAGGCTATGTTGTGGTCTGGGAATTATCGTGACTGTGTTGGCGTTGCTGGCGGTGAGCTGCGCATGGTGCCCAATAGCGCCGAAGCCTCAGTTTGCAAGTGGAGTTCTGACGCCTTGGCTCCTGCTGCCAACCTCAAGCCACTAAGAAGTTCACTCGGTATCTGAAACGCAGGAGCCTCACCGCATGCTCCGCTCAGCCAGGTAGAATTCTGAAAAGGCAGGGTTTAGCGGCTAAACCTCACGAAGCTTGACCCTCAATTTCTCCAGGCCACGTGGGGTTAGCTGGATTTGCGCTCAGGGTGTGAGGGGTTCCAGGGTCCAGTTTATTTGGGCTCCCATACTAGCATCCATTTGCAGTACTTCTACAGAATATGATGGGCATTGGACTTGGGATACATATGTTCATATATATGTATATATATGTATGGGTCTATATATATATATGTATATGTGTGTAAGTATTCACACTGAGGTAGGGATAAGCAGGAGATCATGAGGCTCCCCATTCAGGAAGAGCGGGAATATCTTGAGAGACTCCCACTTGTGACAGGAACACTTGTGAGATCGCTTCCCTAAAACCTGGGTTTAGCTTTGTCTGCATGCCAGGGCGCCGTGCGTCTGTGGCCTGACCTGCTGTGGGCTAAGTGAGACTCAGGCGGGGCGGGGCGCTGGTGGGTAGGATTGAAAACATTGCCTTATTGTGTCCATAGTCACCGCTACCACATTTACACACGGGGGAGTGTGAACACTGCTTTCCCTATTACATAGCATTTACATGTCAAATACAGCCAGCGGTACCGTGCAAGCGTTTGGCCATTGCATGCGTCATTCCTGCCAGTTGCTTTGAAAATTCCACAATGACTCACATGTAGCCCTATAGGTATGCAATTTTAGATGTGCGCCTATGGGAACCCTATGTAATCTACCCTTCATACAGCATACGTTCTGAGGGGCCGCAACGAGACCACAACTTCTCAAGATTTCCTGTATTTATCCCTTCCAGGACTGAACCAAAGCGCGTTGCCATCGCTACGCTAATGGAGCCACTTTCAGTGATGGGTACTTCTCAAAGGATTTGTATAATCCGAAGAAGGGCGCGTATGATCCCCTCACCATTTCTCCGTAACCCCGCGGTCCCTGACACTACCCATTCCGATCTTTCCTGTAATCCCTACGCTGGAAATCAGGTATTCCTTGCAATCGCGGGACGCGTTGGCCGGGGCATATAAGGGGCATTCAATTGTGGGCAGCAGGGATTACCATCGTGAACCCTCTTTGGAGAAGCTCACCGTGGCAAAAATTGGCCAGGCAGAACTCATCATGTGCGCTCCCTGTCAGTCCTGAAGCTCGGCTAAGAGTAAGGGTGCAAAGTTATGTTTTTGAGATTTCAGGCTTACGCTTCAGGGTTTAGCTCCTTTTTGTTGCTGTATTGCTGCTTAGGGTGGCCAAGGCATCGGAGCCAACAACATGTGGGGCAGAACAAAAGGCGTCACTCTCCAGCTCCGCGGCCATTTGAGCTAAAGCTCATCTGGGCTGACCGAACGCAGGAGCTGTTGCAGCTTCAACAATACTAGCAGCCCAAACATGTACACGTATTTTCAAAATGGGATGCCCTCCACTTTGCAAAGCCCCATGTTGTAGCGGAGCCTGAATGGTCTGCTGGCCCAGAAGAACAGACCGACCATAAAGTGTAGAGCTTTGAAGCCGGAAATCCTGCACAATGAATCCCAGCCGGAACTCCTAACACTGAAGTCCTAATCCCGAAATCCTGAAACGCTACTCCTAACCCTGAACCCGAAGCCCTACATCCTTTACAGCACTTTCCGAGGCTGGGCGTCCGTGGAGTGCACCCTGGCACACAGTACCCAGACCCCAGGGAGATTTAAAAATTAGACAAACGCATGTTAATCGCTTCCCGAGATTTTATGCACTTCCCCACCCTCCAACGCAAAATACGCTTTTACATCTTGGTGAACATCATATTCAATGTTGGGGGAAGGGGTGAAGTAGTACAAGGGGGAAGCGATTCATCCCTATACATATGGCCTTAGCGGAGCTAATCTTCTGATGTTTTGAGGGTCTGGGAAGGTAGAAGCTGTCTGCGTCTCATGCAATCTACTTTCAGTAGGATGGCCTCTTTCTATGATGTTCAGGAAATTAGGTCCCTTTTCAGGAAGGTCACCATTCGGTGGAGCACCATCAACATTATTTTGGCATGATCATGTTGACTGGGTTCCATCTACGATTGGCCCCCTTCTACAGGATAACAGATCTAGAATTTAGATCCACTAGGATGGTATGGGGAGATGAGGAAGGAATGCAGGAAGCAGTATGTAGGGATTGGTACGCGCTCCTCCCGATGTCCCGCGTCGACTGCAGGCTACCGCTCATGCTATTGACGGAAGGGTTACCTCTGTGCATCTGATTGAAGAGATCTGGACCTGTTCCCCGCACAACGTAACATAGTCCATGTATACCCTTGGTATCCCCGAGTACGTAAAACGCAGGGACCACCAACCTACACAATACCTGCACGTGTTCGCTTTTCTCAGGTCTGTTTGGTGGGATGGAGTGACATCCGGCCCAGACTTTCAATCTATCTGCACTTGCCTAGACTCTCAGACACCGTAGTCAGATCATGATGTCTGACGTTAGGATCCTTTGGGTGTCTCTGGCGAGACTTCTGACACACACACACACATATGTAGATAATATAGTTATGTATGTCTGTCTGTCTGTATGCATGTATGTATGCAGCATAGCCCCGTGCCGATGCATGGGGTGGCGGTTGCCCAACCTGCGGTGCCGCCCCTATGTGGAAAGATGGCTGCTCCAGCCGGAAGGCATCGTGAGACTGTCATTGCCAGTATTGGGTGTATAGGCTTGTGTAAGATTTTTTGCCATCCACAGAACTGGTAGCGGTAGCAAAGGGATGTGCATCAGGCTGGATCAATACATTCTCCCAAGCACGCGTCAGCAGTTTCACTTCCGTTGCGAGTCTCACAGGGCGCGCGTTCCATTGAAACAAGCTTCCGCAGCAGATTTGGTAGACTATAAGCACGCATATCACACGCACGCACACATAAAAGAGATTATATATATATATACACACACCCAAATTGCAGAATCCTTGTTATCAGAACCTCTATAGTCCTGGACATCTTTCAGGTGCTTGTGATCCCCATCGGGCGAAAAGGGTTTGAACATGCAGTTTTTGGGGGATCGTTAGTTTTCCCATCGGTGTGCCATGTCGTGCCAAAACACAGCGGAGCGGGTTACAATATCTACCCACATAATGTGTAGACTGCATGAGTCCGCGTAGTATTCATGGTGGTGTTATGCACGTTGTATCTCCTTGCAGGGACGATAGCATTCCTGCTTAAAGCAATGTCCCAGCTTGAGTGCTTTGAAGTACAGTATCACTGTCCCATCATCTATATGTATGGTATGTTGTAGCTGACTGCGCGATATGCATTGCCTGGAAGAATATGGGTACCTCGATTCCAGCTTGTGTAACCATATTGAAGCTTCGCATATGACCCCTACAACATCATTGCAAGGGACCTTCACAGTCTATCTCTACTCCCCATTGATCTCGGCAGCATTTTGAGGGGAGTGGGGACCAGAAGGGGGACTCTGTGAGAAGGGAGGGTGTATGTAAAAGCTTTCTGAAGGACCGATCAGGATTTTTTTCAGAAGCATAAGGCTCATGCGAGGTACTCCACCTTGCACTGCCCAAAGCTTTCGTGTGAGGTGGGCGAGAAGAGACAGCTTCGGATTCCTCCGTCCGAAGGCTATGGCCAGGCAGGCTCTCGTCTCAGGGGTCGCAGGGACTGGAAAAGCGAACATGGAAGCCACTTATCGCAATGCTTAGGTTTTAGAGTTTAGGTTTCACGTTTGAATTATGAGCTTTCAATATGTGCCCTTGGCCTAATCAGGTGGATTCCAGGGCCCCGCATGGGTACGTAAAGGGGGTTCATTGTTGGACATAGCATTCAGTCAAAGACATTGTTCAGAATTCCATACAAATGTAGGCTCAAATTTTCTTCCTGCTTTCAACGTTGATGCTTTCTCAGTCTTGGGATTCAGGCCTGTGAGGTGCTTGCCAAGAACTCCAACACAGATCTACGTATGACCCAGTTTCTTGAAAGCTCTCATTTGGGAATCGAGCAGTCTTGTGGACGGCCTGCTTCCGCGGATATTACGAGGGCATGTCAGACCTACATGACAGTCGCGAAAAATGGTTTCAACGCACCTGTTGGCCCTGCCTGCACTTCAGCGACCAGACATTGCATGTCTAGGAGTCTAGCAGCCTCGCAAACTTCAACTGGATACCTTGAGGGCGACACCCTGTACTCTGAAATCTTGCAACCCATGCTGTAAAACCTCAAGCCGCATCCCTGTGCTTCAGCGCGGCTACAAAGCCTGGGGCATTCCGCCGGACGCTGTGCTGATTTTCACCTTGGAAGTCTTGGACATCCAACAAGCATAGTCCTTCCCGACAGCATGAGGAAGGTGTGCCACAAGTATATCCCTGGATGCAATGAGAGGAACAATAGGTGTTCAAGGGCGAAGCACTTCCTCAAAATTGATGGTTCCCTTTAGGAAATTTGGCAAATACCCATCTTCAAGAGCATATACGCACCGTCAGAGCCATGAGAATGTGTGCTGTCAGGGGAAGGGATTGCTGTAGTACTACACTGTTGTGGTGGAATGGGCTAGTGTAGACCTGCAGAGGAAGCATCTAGCCACATCAGAGCCGCAAGCATTATGGAATGTACACGAACTGATCACCACAACGCCGCAGTTTAGAACCTTGCTAGCCCCGGTTCTTGACCATGAGATCCAGCACGGACGCGGAAGCGAGGTGTGCGTGGTGGGGATGTTTGCGGATTACATTTTGATGTAAAATTCTCCAGGCTTGTTACAGCCTACTTCCCCCCCACATCCTGGGACCTCAAGTCCCAGCAGCCATAAATCGGGGCTGGCGGGGGGTCATCTCCAGTCAATGCGTCTCCATGACGCTTTGCATGTCAAGGGGCCGCGTGCCAACGTGATCTATGTCGGTGCGAGCGCAATGTCTCTTTCACAGCAGTATGAACAATAGCGGCCAATAGCGATAGCAATGAGAGAATGGACAGAAGTAGCACTTGCGATAGGAATAGTAATAGCAGCAGTAGTAGTAGCAACAAGTAGTAGCAGCAGTAGCAGCTGCCTTGGCACGGCAACGTGCCACCGCAAAGCCTTGACAGACTCAGACCGAGTACTGTGCAGAAGGCAGTGTCAGGCGCTCCTGAACCGACGTATGAGCCAGAGGGAGGTCTGCAGCGCCTGACTTCATGAAGGATTTAAGATTTGAGGTTCTGGGTTTAGCGTCTGCAGGGTTTGAGGACTGACGCTAGCGTGGGAAACCTCGGTGTCCTTTGCAACAAAGGCTAACATCACTTTCGAAAATATCTATACTTGTCGAAAGGACTGTGAAGTGCAAGAAGTTTACACCATGTGAAGTTCTACGCTGTGATGATCTTGGGCATTGTTAGGATCATCTATAGTAGAGTTACCAGAATTTGGCAGATAAGCCTGAGCCAGGTTTGCAGTCTGCACAGCAATGAACTCATCAAACGGCATTCTCTGACTAGTACTTTGAAAATGAAGGTGCGAAAGGTGTCGCTGTGCAGGGTTTCTATGAATTTCAAGGGATTCCAAGAGGTATGGTAGTATTGGAATATCAAAGGGCTCTCCGATCAGGCCCCGGATGGTGGTGACTCCTCTTCATTTGAGCGCTATAATACCGGGACACATATAGACAATACATGGGAAATATCATCATGCTGCATGGTAACATCCGAAAGACTTTAGAAGGCCTCTTATTTGAGCGGATGTCGGCTCGGCTAGGCATGGACTAGCGGATGCGTGAGGCCTTCGCATATGTTGCCTTCTCCACTAAGCTCACACGCAACCTCGTATTCAGATACTGCTAGAACAAAATAATCTGCAGCCCTGTCTTTGGTATGTCACGTGTGTCGGCAACGGCTTCCCTTCGCATGGGTAAGATCCCGTACATGCATATGGGCGGATCATAAGCCTGACACCCCCACAAAAACGCTGGCTCAAGGAGTGGGGGGCTGCCGCACGCACGTGTAGCATGAAGCGTGATGCAAATCAACGGCCAGTCCGGAGCATGGAACCCCATGTTCTTTGAGCCCCATGAGCTTTCGCACCGTGGAGCACTGTGCAGGTGCGGGTGGAACGGTTAAGATGCAAAGCTGAAGTGATTGTTTCTCGCGATATGGGGTCCTTTCCAGAAACTTTAGGCACTAGATACACACACACAGACCAATTCTTTGATGTACGAGAGAAGCCTCTAAGACTTCAAGTTCAGTATTTCCAAACGTTTGGGTCCCCATTACATGTGCCAATCTATGATATTCCTCATGAGAGGGAAGCTCGAATCCGTAGAAGCCCTTATGTCGGTATCTCTGGATCCGCGGGCCGGTTCTCCAATGATCAGCGCTTGAAGTAGCACCGTGAGTTTCTTCCTCTATGAGGAAGGCTGAGATGAAGAGGTTTCTCAAAATTAAAGGCTCTCTGTTGGGGTTATTCATGATGAAGGGGCATACTTTTTTTGTGGCATGCAGGGGACCCTAATTTTGAGAAAGTCTCAGATGGTTTGCCTGCTTACTGGTGCGGACGACATCCTCCCTTCCTTGTACTCGGCTCTAGTACAGCCTAGCTTCTCAACACTCAACTGGACCAGTTGTACAGGCAGTTGTCGGACCGCGCTGGGCAGGGACAGTTTTTGTTGGACCACATGGGTCATCAACTTACCTATGCTGAGCTGGGAATGGGGATTGGATCCATTTAGCAGTACCTGTATGATTCTCGCTTGAGCCCCCATTCCTCCATTCCCAACCGAGCATGAGTAAGGCAATTCTGCAAGCCTTTAGAGTGCGAGCTCGACTTGTGGAATGCTGGCTGCTTGTCTCGCATGCTAGCTCACCCAACTCCAATTATTATTGCAGGGATGCGGTGACAGTGCACTGGTGCAAAAATTGTGATGAGCATTTGCGGGAGCAGTGCAAGTATTTCAAAACATTACTAGTGATGGTAGTTCCAGAAAGAGACCTTGCGATGGCTGGTTTTATCCATAATTGCGTTCGCAATTCATTGGGCATGCAAGGGTGCTGAAGAAGTCCCACATTCAAAGAGAGCCTTAGCCCAAGATTACTGTGACGTTCTGTAGATGGGCTTCGTGGTCTTTGTTTAGAGCCTTCACCTTGTTTTTTCCTGCATCGCTGTGAGATGAGCTTCTCCGTGCAATTATAGAGTACCGTACCTGGTCACAATGTTGGAGTGCAACAGTCAGACTCAAACCATCCACATGTTCCAGTACATGCCACGATCATGACGGCTCTGCCTCTGCTTCGGCTTCCAAGGCCCTGTGTTATTCTCTAGGCGGATGCCTGCGAAAATGCTGGCGCGCAGTAGACCATACAAGTGCACGTGTCAGGGTTGTAAGTGGAATTGCAACAATCTCCCAATTTGCATCTAGCTTGCGGCTCTGTCTGCAAGTGGCTCTGGCAAGTAGCTAGCTTCGACGAGGTTCCTACAATGTGCAAGAACTTATGGCAATATACGTCAGAAGAGGGTTCTGATTTTGAATAGCTCCCATGGATGCCATCCGTGAAGAGTGCTGCGTGTGCCTTCGCCGCACCCGTCGGCGAACGCCCTGTCGCCATCCGCTCTGTGGCTCGTCTGCAAGGAGTGGATCCCCATTGGCAAACCTCTAGGCTTGTTGGAGTAATTATGACGATCTTCTGCTCTTCCTATACTTACAGGGTAAGCAGGATATTGAAGATAGCTGACTAGGGTGAATGGAAACCTGGAGCACGAACATAATCTAGAGCGGGCTAGAACACGTCCACTGCTACATGCTATGTGCCGGTGCGCGGCAACATGCCGAACATGCACGAGCGTCGATTTCTTTTTTTAGGCGTGCCTCTCCCCCAATCTTTTGGCAGCTGAACGCTGGGTAGGCACATCCCAGCATGCAAAAGGCTTTCCCACTCAGGTAATTATTGCTTCCGACGCCTGCGCAGACGAGAATGCCCATACTGTCGGACAGAGCTTGTGATGAGCGTGCAGGAGCCGCCGTGACGCACAACCAAGACAGCAGCAACAGCATCCGTGAGCAGTCATGTCATACAATGTTCGGTCTGACTTTGCAGCAGGAGATGCAGCACAGACCCACGCCTTTATCAAAACAAGATTTAGAGCTGCTGCTTGGCTTTCTTGAAGCATTGTTTTAGCTTGCTCATGCATTCTGCAGAGTCTTTGTAGACCAGTGCTAAACGGACAACTCCTTCGGCATCAGCTGTGTCCACATTCCTATTAAGACTTCGCTGTTTGTTAGATGTGTGGTCCTTCGCCTGCATTTGGGCATGCCAGCCAGGTTGCGAAATTGTGACGGCTTAGATGAACTGCACGAAGTCGCGCTGAGTATTTCAGGACCTGTCACGGCAGCGAGACTTGATGGGAAATTGTGTTCTGGGGAGAAGTCTATATTACATATTCATTCGTATCCTCTCGAATCTGTTTACGCGACTTGTTTCATCGTTAGATTGCAAGAACTAAAAGAGTGGGGGTGTTAGCCCCCAAAAGGGCCCACTGCAAGCAGACCTACGGCTGCGCAGGAAAGCTGATGACGAGCTCACCAAGTGACCGTCGAAATGTTCAAGCTGCTGTAGCGAAGCGATGTTGCTGTTACCTGGCAGAGCAACCCACAAGCTGCCGGCAATTCGAGCTGGAGTGCAGCTAGAGCAGGCAGAGTAACCATATAGAGCTAAGAGACCCTACTGCATGAAGAGCTGTCAGCATCCATGTCTGAGAAACTTGACACACACAGGGAGACGCCTAACGATCAGCCAACGACTGTTTATGTGTGACGTAAACATCACAAGCTACCCTGCTGCAAACTCAAACGAATTCCAGATGCTGCTCAGCTTCCTTGTGCAAACGAACACCCATTGATGGCTTGTCAATTTGATCAGGGTACCGCCCATTCCGGTAAGTCCCTGATCCTATGCACAAGCCAAGTAAACGATGAATTCCAGTCTTTACAGATATAATTTGAGAATACTCAAACTCAATTCGGCCGCTTATTTCCAGACGGTTCAGGGACTACTTCAAATTGATGAGCTGGCCGGCCCTTAAGTCTGTACAAATCCCCAAAACAGGAAGCGGTCAAGCTAAAGTGCAAGATGCTCCCCCCAACCAGGAAGATCCGCAATTCTGTATAGAAGCCAATCGAGTTTCACCCATTTGTGGAAGTTTCTTGGTTCTACATCACAGCCAAGTCAGACATTGATCGAATAAGATGCAGGCCTTTCCTACGACGCCATTGATCCTATACAAGCACTTTTTCTTCTCAACTGTATTCAGCCTTTGGCGCGGATTTCTGAAGGTATGAAGCCCCCCCCTTAGAGACTTAATTCAGTCAAATTAACGTCTGCACGTATTCCCTGTTGCCTCCATCTGAAGCCTCATTCGCACAAAGCAATTCAGATGGTCCCTCACGCTATGTAGTGAACCAACTATAATCAAACATAGTTTGACCCCGCTTTTGGCTACACAATCCGCCGAGCATTTTGTGGCTTTCAGGTCTTGGGCTATAAACTTGGTCTTAGGATATAAACTTTCAGAACTTCATTGGAACCGACTTGGAAAGCACTGGATCCTGGATTTCGGAGCCTTGCACTCCCTGGGATATGGCAACTCAAATTCACGGACTGGCGCAAGAACCCCTATCCCATACTTGAGCCTTGAGGGGGACCTGCGCAATGCTCAGAGAACCCTATATGGTGGTGAAGGCATTTCGATACTGAGAAATCTTTCCGCAGACCCTACCCTAAGCCCTGGACCCTGTACCGCAAACTCCTGGAATTGAGGCTTCGCACGAATGGGATGGAGATCGCAGCTGGATGCCACAGCTCCTCCATCATTCTTGCGTCGGGGTATAGAGTTGCGGGTTTGGGGGCATAATGCCGAGAGGTTTGGGATCAGAACTCTCGGATCTGGAGTTGGAAGTTTGAGTCTGAGGGTGGACGCTGGGTTCCTCTTGTTGGGTTACTCTAATCCATATACAAAGCTGCCCCAAACGCTTGAAAGGTAAAGAAAGTCCAAAACCTTAGACTTTACATTCTAGACCCTGAATTGAAGTCCGATTTTTGCGCTGAGGCTGCTGCACGGGTTATGTCTGGCCTGGTCGAGGATGGCTTGCTCCAACCTTCTCAAGGCCTGGGCAAACCTCAAAAACATGGGAAGACTTAACTAGGAGTATGAGGGTCTTATTTGCTACATCCTGCCAAATTCTTGAGGATACCCGTTTGCAGTTCCTATGGGACCATCTGCAGTCTGTGCCTTGAGGTCTTCAGTCAGCAATAATCGATGCTATGCTGGGCATTTGCTCTCGAACGGGCCGCGCAGAGACACCGCCTCCAGGACCAGTGCCAGAGAGAGCCCAATACTCCTCCAATAGGAATTATAGCTGTATGCCTTGAAACATACTAGGGATCCTAGTATCATCTGAGGTCTTACCCTATAGTTAATGGACGTTTCAGTTTACAACTGTGCCCTGATGGGATAGAATCGCACGCGCCAAAATTCTCCTTATATTTCCCTAAATATATCCCGGTATACCCCTATATATTCCCTATATAGATAGTGGTTTTCATGACGGGGGGCCCAGGCCTGAAGTCCGGCGGAATCCCACAAGGCCCCCCTGCAAAAGCCTTGGAAGACCCGGTGCAAAATTGTCTTTGATCATTGTAATGTTTCACTGCGTTGCGTCGCAGGACGACCGGCCACAGCCTCCGCCAGAAGGCCCGTATCCGCCTGCCAAGCTCAGAGCATCTTGGCTTTGACCCCGTCTCCACGGTTCTGGGAGTGGAGCTTAGGGCGTAAGATTTGCTTGGGGATTATGACTTGAAGTTTAGCGAGTGAGTAGGGCTTTGAGTCTGGTTCAGCTTTTGAAGCTAAGTTTTGTGAGCTTTGTGTACGGGCAGCATTAGCATTAGTCGCGTGAGTGCTAGTCCGAGATAGTCCTAGAGCTCCTGCGCTTGGCTTACAGCTCCTCATGTTGCGATTGGATGGATTACTTGGTCTTCTCAGAATGCTCGGTGGGTGGGAGGTCGATAGAAGCTGCAAGCAGTAGCAGTGAACTACAGTGAACACCTGTCTACAGTTGTTGTAAGTTTATTCGTCCACGGCGCAGCTAGCTGCATCATTGCCCGTAGTGGCCGTAGTATGGTCCTCATAGTCATCCTAGTGAGCTAGCACCTTGTTACGCTGACATATCGTTGTGCATTTCATATATTTCTGATATATACATATATATGATTGTGCCTCAGTGGAACATACTCCTATACGCATGGAGGATCGTACCATTACTATCAACCTTGAGCATGGAACGGCGCGTCATTGCAGCATTTCCAAAAGCTGCTTGAGGCAAGTCACAGGCCAGCCTGCACTTCTGGCTACACAAGGTGGGAGATCCCGCAAAAGATGTTTTGTTCCGGTGCGCTGAGGCGAGGAATTCCAACATGTGCTGTACCAAAGTGGATTTTATCTTCAACAGGTCCATGTACAGTGGGGACTGCAATGGGGTCTGGTGGGTTCCGAAACCGATCGCTACGAAACCTGAAGCCGACGCTCACACAAACGGGGAGCTGAAGCTCTAAACAGCCCCTCCTCAAGCAGAACGCTTCTTTCTCTTCCCTGTAAACCCTTCATAGCCTTCCGTACATCTTTTCTCCCCTGTCGCAAAGACATTGCTGCAGAATCCCGAATCCTCCAAAGAGCCCTCAACCCTAATCCTTCAACCCCAAATTGAAGGCCTTCAAACGTGTGCATATGTATGAGTATAAGTATATATATATATATGTACGTATGTATACGTATCTTTGTATACATATGCTGCGAAAGGTGGGGCTCCTTGCCACTTTGGCAACGGCGCGGCTGATCTCCGATGGCGCGGACGCCGTTGCGAACTTGCTGTTGGACGACCTGCGCCGTTGTTGCTTGGCTAATGGGTATTAAGCGTGCATACTGTTACTGTGATATGAAACTAGCCTCTTGGTGCTACTGCAGTTACCATTGTATAGTTAGTGGCGGTCGTCGTAGCAGCAGTCGTGTAGTTATAGTTTGAAGTCACTGTAGTGGCAGAAGTAATAGTCGTCGTCAGTGGTACAAAGCACGAGCCCCCCAAGTACTAACCTGAAACCTTGAGCCCTATAAACCCTAAGCCTTAAGCTCTTAAACCTAAATCCGAGTCAACACTTCATCAGGCCTACCCGAGACCACTGGTGAGCTCCTTGCCTCGGTAGAGGAGCTCGGCCGAGGGGCAGCGCTGTTTTCCCAGGTGTCGTTTGGGGTCTTCGGGCTTTGGGATTTCGAGTTTGGGGATGAAGCTTTAAGGTTTTTTTCGCGGGCGTCTTGATGGTGATGTGGCGTGTATTAGCTTCTTGGTAGATTTTATTGATCTAAAACGGGATTGTACTGGAGTGATAGTGGATGTAAGGGAGATTTTTGGTGAAAGCATTCTACAGGGATGGCAAAAATGGGGGAGTCCACCAGCAACAGGTAATTGGCTCGTCGGGGCCTTTCAAATCACGGGAAGCTTGTCTGGTCAAATTATGGTGACCTCATTTGACTTCAATCCAGATGTAGACTAATGTTGCCAGGATTACGGGCTTCTGCAAATGGTGCTTTGGGGGTGAAGGGACTATTGAGGGGCGTTACGGAGATGTTGTAAGGAGTGCAGAAGGCAGGGGTGGCGGGATTGTTTTGGCTTCAGGGTTGGCAGTTTCAGTTTTGGGTGTAGGAGATTGCTGCTCTCAATCTGCTTGTTGTTCTCAGCTCGGGTTCCCCTCCAGTACATGGCAGTTCTGCGAGAGAAACTCCTCAGTTTGACAAAATATCAGATTATGTCTCGCAGTCCCATGTCATTTTAGCAGTGCAGGCTGTACTGGTGTTTCATAGTATATCTACCACGCCTGCACGTCGCATCATCTAAATGCCTGTTTAAAAACAGTGCTTCCATGCATAGGTTATTTATATACCTATGTTAACAAGGGTATGCAAAGGGATTCCTGACTTTTGGAGCTCCGAAATGTTCTGCCCTTCATCATCCTTCAGGTGGACGAGGCGACTGGTGCGGTCTCCTCAGCTGCCCTGCGCAGGGTCCTAGCGGCGGCCACCAGCCGGCTCGAGCACCATGGCAATAACCTTGACCTGCTTGAGCTTCGCTAATAACCCCCCGCCCCACCCCCCACATCCCTGATTAGCATCGAATAGGGAATGTCACCCCTGATATGCAATGGTATCAATATATTGGAGGTATTCAGCATTAGAGGAGCCGCACAGCCCAGGAGCCTCGAGGGTGCAAAGACTGTTGGCGAGCTGAAGTCCGTGTTCCAGGCAACGCTTGCGATTTAAGGTTTTGGGGGTTTATGGCGCTTGATGCGAAGAATCTTGTATGGCCCCAATTTGTTTAACCTTCGTCAATTGTGGGATTCCAGTACGCTGCACCACGATGTTCTCATCAACAGTAGGTTGAGTTGATAACTGTAGCAAGCAAGGAGGTAATGGTGGGGTTCCCCTACTGGTAAGGATCCTGCAATTTTGGGCAAAAATGGGGGACACCCGTTTTCGAAAAATGCGAGAACGGTAAGCACGTCAGCCAAAAAATGGCAGCAGCACTAGCAATGCTAGAAGTAGGTAGCAGTTTGATTGCTGCTGTCCGGAGTCCTCATACCCCTGAGGGACATGAAGCGCCAAAGGTACCTTCAAGCCTCGACCCCAAATGATTCTAGACCTAACACCCCCACCAAGAAGCAACAGGCGATGGGCCTCGCCGCAGGCGAAGTTTCGTTGCCTGCAAAGCAGGCGGAAGGGCGCAGGAGGCTGGCTTCAGACCCGGGATGATGGAGCAACGAACGGAGGCTTTCAAGAAGTTATGGTTGAGCTGCTTTCGGGTGCCACTCTGTCAGGGATCACCGTTGTTGGGGAGAACCCGCATTCAGTCCACATGTCGAATACCTGTTCTGTGGGCTCATGTTGGAAGCTACCCTGTCCGTGAAGTCTGGCATGCGATGAATGTGGGGCAGCCAGTTTGATGCGATAGGGGGAATACTGCTTGGCCGCATCCAGCTGCAGCCTCCCTGGTCATGTGGTCATTTCTCAAGATAGTCCTTGAGTCTGTACTGTTTATGAGAATAGGTAGTGGGGGCATGTGTTACGAGTTGAAGTGGTATCTTTCAAGTTGTTCAATGGTCCTCAGACGTTTAGATCCGTATTCTAAGAAGCCATGGGCGTGACCATCCCCAATCCCTAACAGCGGGTACACATTTACACTTTATGTTCCTCAAGCCCTGTTCGTTTAGCTCTGAGCACTTCAGCCGTCTTGGATCAGACTGGATATGAAGAGTTGTGCATATGATCAGCAGCTGTAAACTGGCTGTATACAGCAAGAAGAGTCTTCCATTAGATGACAAAGGGCAATCCAAAATACACCCAAAGATGGTTCATTTAGATTTGCTTATGGTTTTAAGCTAGCGCCGAAGTCATCGTTCATATGATGGTCTACCACTCTTAATACAATCACCACTCACATGTCGGCCGTGAAGCTGGAAAAATCGCTGGCCAACCTGGAGAGAAAGCTTCGTTTGGAGAGCCTCAGCTGCACAGCAAAGGCTGCAGGAATATGGGGACCATGCGAGGGCCTGGATTATCAGAATAGGGTTTGGGGTGATACTTTCCCAGAGCTGTGCAAGAATTAAACGGGCCGCAGTTGCTTGAGCAGCTGCTTCGAGATTCTTCAGTGGTGGCTCCTCCTTTGGGGTCTGTAGATCGTTGTTGGGTTGTATCCTGCTTGTGCGTACTCGTGAGAAATCTCCTGTTTGAGGTATGTTCCGCGGCGATGATGAGATATCGTGTAGCGTTGCTTGCAAAGTAGCTGTGTCGATGGGATGCTTTGGGGCATGAGTAGGGATTGTTGATCTCATTGGTTCAAGCAGGTGATAGACGACATAGATGAGAATGAACCTGCTGTTGAAAATAACAAGAACCCTCCCCCAAGCTACTTACAAAGCTATTGTTCAAAAAGTGCTTACAAAGGGTGCTGTACTGTTTTTGGGTGAAAACCTTCAGGATGCCTTGCCAATATGATCCAGATTTCTCACGCTATGCAACTATCCAAGGCCTATCGGGACCCTTAAAGCCCCAAGATCCGCCAAATCCTTGGGGTCCCCAACAGCATTTTCCATTTTGTGGCCCCCTTGTTTTGGCCTTCCAGGAATGCGGGACCGAACTGTTACAGTCATGAACTCTATACCACCATCCCACCCTGTACCACATATCCACAAGGAGGATTAAATCAGCCCAAGTTAGGCATTCTTTAGGTTCTGGGGGAGCGTGGTGGGGGGTGGGAAGCAAAGTGCTTCGTAATGGAACTGTGGAGCAATGGAGACTGGATTGCATACGTGTAAGCGAGCTGCGTGATTGGAACTGGCCTTTCGGTACATGGGAATTTTTGGTATATACAGTCTCAGAGAAGCAGCATGCTTTTAAATTACACAACCTCCTTCGCTATTTGGAAGGGTCAGGGGTTCAAGTGTGGGTAGGGGAACACTAGTCAAAACAATGTTGCGGCTGTGGCGGTTCAAAGGATTCTGTAGATTTTCTCGAAGGTCCCCTCAAAAACTGGAGTCGCCGGCATTGGCCAACGTCAGGGTGGTTTTCAACAACGTCCCCCAATAAGCATTAACAAGGCTACGGGAACCCTTACAGAAGTACGAAACCAAAAGGAGGGATGATCTGACTCCAACGTAAAGGAATGAGAAGCATGCCCAAACCGTGTTCTGATCATTAAGGCCTTTGCCAATGATAGATATCAAGCACTTCGTCCGCATTTTTTCCACTGCGCTATACCGCAACCTTCCGTTTTACTCGTTTAGGCCCCCAGCTTACACACATAACATCAACCCCTTGGCCTCACATGCTTGAAGGATCCATGAAGAGCTTCAGCAGCGACTGTCTCAAGAGCTGGCCCCGGTACTGCAACGACTGCCTGCTGGCGTAGAACCAACCATGATAAGGGGGTTGAGGTTTAGGGATTGGGGGTGGCAGGGTTACATTGGGCTGGATTGGAAGACACATGCTGTTTGCAAAAAGCGCGGGGAGCTCTTGCCGGTCCCTTCTCAGTTTGGGGGATGAGGGATCATACATGTCAAGGGACTACAAGCTCTACCCCCCCTAAGCCCAAAAGTTTTTGTCTCTCATTCTAGAACCGGCTTAGGTATGGAAAGCTGAGGCAAGCGCTGGAGTTTCGGCTAGACATAGTGGAGCTTTCAAACAACGAGGCAAGGGCTGGGGTTCCAGATCACCTATGCGCAAACGATTTATACCCCAATGATAAGCCCTTAAGGTCCTCTAATATGGTCGAAATAGCCTGAAATTCCAAGTAGGGCGCAGATCTTAGTGCTGGGGTCGGGGATTCCAGGCGCAAGGTTTTTGTCGAGCGAAATTCAGAGTTCCGGGCTTGGGGTTCAGCACATATTGGGGGGCTCGGTGTCGATTTGCGAAGGGATTGTGTGGGGTCTATGATGAGCATGCAGTACTGGCAAATTGACTTCTACATTTTGCGCTTGGCTTAGTTTGGCTGCATCGTAGAAATTTACAGACCCGAGTACATGCTACATGGTGCGGCCAGGGGATGTTTACAGGCGAGGGGACAATCGTTGGCATGCCTGCACCAACGAGCCGCCCGTCAACAAATGATATTTGTATGTCTCTAAAACCTAGCCTAAGCTAAACCCTGACTTTACACTACTTGCATTCCCACTACAAACCTTGGCTGGTAAGCCTTGAGAAGCTGCACTGCTCTCTGCAAAGGCCCCCACGTGCCTAGGTCCCCATAAGGTACAGGCCGCGCCAGATTGGGCTAAGGTATTCTTTGAGGTATCTTCGGTAGTTGGCTGGGAAGCTGCCCAAGTCCAAGTCTACTGTCGACAGCTCTGGCGGGTAGGCCTTAGACCCCTCAGCATCCGCCAACCCTTAAGACCCGAACCCTGGACCCTAAAAATCCGAAGCTACAGGACCGGAAGGCTGAGGACGTTTCTGACATCGTCGAGGCCGCTCTTGCTGTCGCGCTGTGGGGTTGCCTGTGCAGATGGAGATGAGCGTAGAGGTACGTAATGGAAGTGATATCTGGGGGGTTCCTTCAATGTGTATCCCGGTGCTGCACCTACGGTTTACGCGGGAGAAATTATAAGAGTTTGTGGTAATTTCCCCAATTATCCTCAAGAAGATGCGCGCGAAATTCCCGGCCTCAGAACCAGATCGAATGCAAACACTGTAGCTGCCTGCCATAACACACAGCGCCTAACACCCATCATGCACTTATCGGTATATGCTGGTCATTCCCGGAAACATTCCATCTTCCCAATGTGAGGTAGGACATTGGTTGTTGTATGGGAGGGTGCGCATTGTTCCGTGGGGGTGTTGGTGAGTTTTGCGGACTATCACAGGGAAATATGGTGACCTCAAGGGGATTCAATGATGATATTCAGATGGTATAGGAAGCTTTTGAGACCTTATGCAGACAGAGCACAGATGACCTTTTGGCAAACTTCGACCATATGGCTTCATACCCAACATCTCGTATTCTAGAAGCCCCAAGCCAACAACTAATTTTTTGCAAGTAGAAGCTGAATGGTAAGTCCAGCTCGAATTCTCAGACTGCCCCGTATTGCATTTACATAACCCCTGGCCACCCAACCCTTCCGGCCAAAATCCTTCAACTCTTCAATTTAGCCGTGCACCCAAGCTGCTTCGCAAATTTCTTGCCTTATCTGTAAGGCCTGAAACTCTGAGCCTTGAAGCCCTCCAGGCTCCAAGCCCTCCCGAAACTTCAATCTCCAAGCCCCTTAGCCCCCATCTCTGAGCCCGAAAACCAAAAACCCTACACTCCCCTAAAGTGGACTCTGAATTATAAGTGCTGAACAGGAACCAGCTAAACCCTAGATCCGTTCCTCGACGCATCAGCTGAGCAGGTCAAGCTGGACTTGTCAATGGTTCGGGCCCCAGGGGCCTACAACAAGGGCTTTAGGACTTAAGGTTAAAGGTAGAATCTGGAGAACACAAAACCAAGAAGGTTGTGAGATGTGAATAGGATGATTTACTTGAGATGTGAATAGGATGATATACTCAGCTTCTGCCTCTTCCCAAGTATTTGTGTAGGGGAAATCCTGATGTTCCAAGTGTCTGGCTTCTACTGTCGACTTTGTCATTGTGGCGTTCTTTGATCGTAGCTCGTTTGTCCGGTGCTAATAACTAATATTTCATGATACCTGCATGCTGGCATATTTGCATGCATGCATACATGGCATTACTTTAAGCTACATTACCACGCGCACCAAAACAATTGCATTGCAGCACGCTGCATTGCATGTCAGTACACTAGACGCGTACATACGTAGGTAAATGCATAATATTAATAATGTAGTCGTATATGTATGTGCATATATAGAAAAAGAGAGGGAGAGAGAGAGAGAGAGAGACTGCCCCTTACGTGTGTTAAACGGTAGGCTTTCCCTAGGCTAGTCAATTTGGAGCAGAAAAAGCGGCTTCCGGACCTTGTGGGGGTGACCTTGGGCGACTGAGACCTATGCGCGGTCATGGGGCGTAGCCCCAGCCTGCCTCGTGAGGGGTGGGCATGGCCAGTAGAAGAAGAAGAAGAAGAGAAAGAGAGAGCGAGCCATTTTGGCTCAAGTCTCCTGCCGCACTCCTTTCAGGCAGTGTTCTCGGTCAAGGCCTCAGACGGGGGCGGGTGTCCCTGCTCTTGTCCGAGGTGGACTTGCGCCTGAGGAGGGCAGGGGGCTTGAGTCAAACGAGCAGCCCCCGACCGGTGGAGAAAGTTAAGGGAGCAAGCGACGTGGAGTGGGGAACAGTCACTGTGGCTCGAGTAGCCTGTTTACGTAAGCCCCCGGCGGGAAGAACAGAGAAAACTGCCAAAAGGGAACTTGAATTTCGTCAGCCTTAAGGGAGTCTTCTGTGGATGTACCTACAGGGGGGTTGCTTCAGCTAGTCAAGGGGAGTGGCGTGCCTAGTTTTTTCTTGGAAAGTCCGGAGAAATAGAAGGGAAAGACCGAACAGCCATGGCCGGTGAAGACGAGGCCTGCTTAGCATGCTGGAGTGGGAAAGAAAAGGAGCGAATTTATCGATGTCAAGATATGAGGAGGAGACCGAATTCGAGCCAGCAAAAATTGGCACCAATGGCAGGCCAATGGATGATCAGCAATGATTGATGCCAAATTCGATGCAAGATGTCGTGACCAAATAGCAACATCACAAGAGACCACAGGCAAGTGCCTTTGTTGGGTCTAGGGAAAGCAGTCGAAGCACTGCAAAGGTGCAATTGGGAGCCGCAGTGACGATGGGAACACCAGATCTTAGATGAAAATTTGATGCAAGTGACTGTGACCAGACAGGAACAGCAAAATCGAAATTCGGTGCATGAAGCCGTGACCAAATGGGGGATCTATTGCCTGACCGTGACCAAACAGCAATATCAAAAGAAATGAAAGGCAAGTGCCTCTTTTGAATCTGAGTCTGAGGAAGGCAGTCGAAGCACTGCCGCGGTGCAACCGGGGGCCATATAGCTGATGGGATCATCGTATCTTGGATGGAGGAAAATTCAATGCACGCGACCGTGACCAAACAGCAATAGCGCAATCCAATTCGCTGCAGGGGACTGTGACCTTATTACAACTGCATGACGCGAGCAAGAAAACGTGAGTGTACTATGCAACTTCAGATGAGCGATCCACTACCTGACCCGGGCAGACAGACGAGAACTGTGGGCTCCTGCGGTCAACTTTTGGAGAACAACTGAGAGGGAAGCAACGCATAGTGTGCCCATGCCTGCGTCAGTGACATCACGTTGGTCGTTCAAGATGTACAGGGAGGATTTACCTGCATCAGTGATAACGTGTGGGAGACCTACAAGCCTTGAGCCTGTGAGGCCCGGTCCGTCTGGAGAAGGGGTGTTTATTAAGGTTGCGTGGGGGCGGAGTACAACTTGTGACGAGACCTGTGGCACTCATTTTGGGCAACGAATTTACTGCGACCTGTATAGCAAAGACCCATCGTGGAACGAGGCTAACAAGGAGTTCAAGGAGTTGTTGACATCGTACATGTTCGGGGGCTCCTTACGACTACCTCTTGTTGCTGTGCTGTTACAAGTCTGCTGTAGGGTATCTTGTGTTTGGGTTCTTGGCTTGTCTTGCCATGGAGAGAGGGCAGCTTAGCCTTTGCATAATACCAGGAAGGCAGTAGTCGCCTGGAAGTTTTGATGCGCGCTGCTGTCTTGGCAAGGGTTGACTTGACGACGGGGGCAGATGGTGGTGTTGCTATGAGGACCTTGCACGGAGATGAGCCAATGTGGGGAACAGCGCGCATGACGGGAAGTACAGTCTCACATCCCTGTAGAAGGAAGTGACCTCAAACTTGGGCCAGCTACCTTTCGTTTTTATGGGTTCGGAGATCATAAAGCAGGCCCAGGTTTGACGTCAGGGCGCGGGGCGGTGCTCCGGAAGGGGAGTAGTCCCCTTGAAACAGAAATGGACATAGAAACGAAGGAAGGAAATGTAGCGAATTGTGAATTACCACGAGAACCAGAACGTGACGAGACCTAGTGAAATGTTGCGAAGAGAACTACTGAGTTGGAACTGTACACATAAATTCCAATAATTGAAGCACCCAAGTCTGCGGAGCGTTACAGCCTGTATTATATCGATGTTCAGAGTGCGTATCATGTGCTCATTTTGAGGAACCAGAAGCATGAGAAACGTAATCTAGTCACTAGGGAAACTAATGTGTTACGGGAGTTATGACTGTGGTGTTGCTTTTGCTGGGTAAATCAGTAACCTTGCATCCACCGACTGATGTAACATAGGGTGAAGCCACCCAAAAGGGAACCAGTGGGAGTCAACACTTATTTTTGTTGTATTCGGTTTCTCATGGGAGTACCGTCCTCATTAACGACACTGGGACTCCCAACTGGAAAGAACCCCATTTGTTACAATTTACAATCTCTACCCGAACCGACCGTACCTAAGGGGAGGCCTAGTGCCGGATGCTACAGCATCATCCCCTCATGCCAAAGCCAAAAGAGAGAGAGAGAGAGAGAAAGGGAGAGGGAGGGAGGGAGAGGAAGAGGGGCCACACATGGAGGTGTGTAGTTGCCGATCCAGAGGACACCATCTCGTTCTTGCACTCCTAGAGTTCACATGACATCATATTGGGATGGAACCTCTTTGCCTGATGCCCTAGCATCGCGTCTTGGAAGGGTTTGTTACAAGGATAATATCACGTCTGGATGTGGGGACGACACTTGCATAGTCAAGACCTTTTCATGATGATTCGGTGCACGGTTGACAAAGTTGCTATGCCGCACATCAGTAGTCCCGTTTCGGGGATGGGAAGTGACTGGTTCGTAGAGATCCCATTGGAGATCTTGACCCCTGACCCTGGCAGCCCAGGAGACTCCTCCAACTGCGGCAGAGACGCCTGCAAAGCTGGAAGTTGCACCAAAGCCCCTTGAATTCAAAGTGGTCAGCGATCTGGGTTCATAGTAGGTTCGAAACAGGATCTCAGTGGAGTTTGGCATGGTTGGATTTCTGTGAGTGCGTTGGTGAGCGCATGTCTGTGCTGCACCCAAGCTTCCCTATGGTGACCGGTCGGTCCTCCTATCCGGCAGCCAGTAGTCTGTGCAGTTTGGGGCACCCTGTTCGGGAGAGCGTTGCAAGCACTCTATGAAACGGGTGACTTGAAATTCCCCATTCTTGCCCCCGGTATCATCGCGACTGGTACACTACGGCTAGCCCTTGCAATGAGTAGTAAGTAGTCCGCTATGACATGATGAGATTGCATGTTGCTACACAACCCCACAAGCTGCTCGTTGCCATCTGGACAGGGGATGCGACAACTCTTGGATCCCCCTCACTCCAACATTCTGTAGACCGGGAATCCATGCGCACCGCGCATAAGCTGTACAGCCTTGACTTTCCAGCATCTGTTCCGATTCCTGTAGGATCCCTATATACTCTTGCACTACATATGTAGCTAAACCTCAAGCGCTCCCCCGCCACTTTTGAGTGCTTGAATGAGGTTCCATGTGGAGTTAGAGGATGGCACCCTTCCTGACACAACGCAGGACGGTGCGATTGCTGGAAGCAGGTATACGCCCTCGATCTTGTGTGCGGTCTGTAGCACTGCAGGCGTTTGGGGCATGATCAAGACCAGGAAATGGCAGTTCCTCTTCTTGGCGCATGGATTTGATGGGGAGTAATTATACAGGAGTAATCTGCGAGCAGTTCTATAAGCATCGCTTGAGCACCAAAGATAGGGCTTCTAAATCAGGACTCGCATAGGGAAGGTATCAGGACTCGAATAGGAAAGGTAGTTCAAAGTGGAATTAGAAGCGTTGGCTTGCAGGAGCCCGTTGCTTTCATGGAGACCACGCTAAACCTCGTGTTGGTGCTTGGGTACACAGAGACTTGTACCCATCAAAGTTTAGCTGCCATGAGTGATAAGTTTCTGAATGCAACGTGCAGGATAATTTCATATGATTTGAAACTGGTAGTCCCCCATATGCACCTGCCCTACTTGGCAAGTATGATTATCACCTTGCTATTGCTTGGTTCTTGGGAAGCCTCTTGCGCCACTTGTGAATTGACGTAGAAACCTGACGGGCCATGGAGGAAGGAGGCCACTTGTACGCTGCGACTGGCAATTGCATTCCAAGGAATTTGAAGGGTTGGGGCCTTGCACTTTTCGTCCAGGGTAGCAGGGCCCTGCAAGGCTTCCAAATGTCTGCCAAGCAAAAGAATGTAATTTCAGGCCTCTTATGCTCCACTCTGTGGGTGTTGCCACTTGACATGTTTGGTGAGCCAAGGGCAGTGGCTGGATCGATATTCTCATTGCAGCCATCCTCCTTTTTGCCAGCATGGCCATGCAGATGACATTCTGCGTTTGGGCAGCATTCATGTCGTGCAAAGTGTATAAGTAGGTTGACCGAAAGCACTTGCCTGTGCTGACAGGCATCATCTTGCTGACAGAGGACGACGCCTCAGAGCCATCATCATTTCTATGCATGAGTAGTCCTTCCGGAGTCAGATGGACATTTCTATGCATCTCCCAAATAACAAAAGCTAGAAAATGGAGCTTCTCAAAGGAAGGTGGCCATAGTTGTGATAATGATCCCAGATTGCCCAGGACTTCCTGGGCCAGCCGTTCTCAGAACAGATCCAGATTGCCCAGAACTGGCGGCGCAGTGTGGCTCATGACTACAAGTCTCTTGGATTGTTGGTCTCAAGCGTCTGGGGTTTGTTTCTGGGATCTCTGGATGCATGGGTGCTGTTTTAGGTTTGTAACTGCAGCGTGTATGTCAGTATGCTACTAGATGTGTTGCGTATCCTGTCCAGGTCAAGAGTCATCATGCCCTCTTGCTGGACACCCTACTTCTCTTGCTTGGGGTTTGTCCACGTGACATAGATCCCGTATTGGCAGCAAATAGTGGATGCCTAGTTAATCAGCTTTCTTCAGTCCAAGAACCACGAGGGTTTGGCGGGACAATCAATGACCGGCAGCCGAGTGTGTGTTGGGCAGCCCCAGTCCTGAGTTCCCAAAATGGTCCTCTTGGGCAGTTCTTTGTGTTGCAGATTCAAGCACCCACGCAAGGCATTCCATTCGCTGTCAGGGTCTTGAACTTAGGGCTTTGAAAACAAGAAAAGTTCGCATTAAGGGGCAAAGCTTGGTTCAAAGGTGCTTTGGTTGCCATAAGTAAGGTTGGCGGTTTCTGTTCAAAGGCAAGCTGAGGTACATGGATCTGGAGCAGACCAGCCTCACTTCCCGGGTCTGTAATGGCGATGGCAAGTTGATCCTGTCGACAGAGCATGCTTCACTGCTTGAGCAGATTAATGCAACTTTGACGTCTAACAGTATGGTTTCAAGGTGGAGGAGGATTAGCATAGTGGTTTGTTGATACGAATAGTCGCAGTAGTTTGTCTCTCTGCGTCTGATATCCAGACACGATGAGTTTGTTTGACCACCAAGTAAAGGGCGTGTGGCTACCACGCCCTCAGGACTTCCTGGATCTCCGACAGGGTAGCTTCGAGCTACCGTATTTTCAGCCCGGCACCCTGCTCTGCATGCTCTGCATTTTCCTGTGGTGTCTCTACATCTGCAACTTGCCTGCTCAAAGATCTTTGAGAGAAGGGCGCAGCAAGAATCGTAGAAGTCGTTGTCGTTGCTCGTAAGAGGAGGTGTGGGCAGTTGTAATACGAGGAGAATCCGGAAGAGAAGTAACGTCGACATCATGGTACTGGTCGTCTCGTGGTGGTGGTGTTGCTGTTGGTGGTGGTGGCAGTGGTGGTGGTGCCGGCTGTCACTGTGTCAGCAGCAGCAGCAGCAGCTGCTGCTTTGGCAGCTCTACTGCCACTAGTACTACTATACTGTTGCTGATCACTTATCCCTCACTTCCTTGCCTGGTCACGTCGAGGCAACGAACTGCGGTCATCATTGCTTTCGCTGGAGGCTGTGGCTCAGGCGCGAAAAGTCTTCATAGTTTTTGCTGAAGGTTTCGTGCAACCTAGTTTTTAAAGAATTCCTCATGTACTCCTTTATTTATGAAGACGCCCCAAGACTTGGGGCTAGCAGGAAAGGATGGAATCGGTGAGGGACTGCCATAGCCGATTCGGTTTTACGAACCACCAGAAGCCCGAAGCTAAACCTTTCATGCCATACTTTACGTAAGTATATCCCGTTCTATCCCCATTATCCTACACCCTTTTCTAGGGGGGCCCTGGAGGTGCCGAGATCCAATCGAACCCAGGTGCAGCGCGGCAACTTTATGAGCATCTCGTGGAGTCGGCTCCTGGATGTCTTCATGCGGGTTTAGCGCTTAGGCCGAGGGGTTTCGGGGACAATCACTGGAGAATGTTGGGATGAGAGGACCCCTATCATCCTTATAGAAGCCCGAATTTATCTGCTCATAGGGGTCCCAAGGGGTCCCCAAGGGCCACCTTCTTTGAACAACTCTCAGTTGAGATTTCATAGTCTGCTGAGGTTTCTGGTGTATTTCCTGCTCCGCTGCTATCGAATTTGCATCGCGCTGGGGCTGCTTTATGCTGGAGTCCTGTGGCTCCTTGACAGGCATTGGATATGGTCTATGGTTTGGGCTTAGGGTCTCAGGTCTGTACAGGAGAGGCCCATAGCGAACCGTGTAGGAATATGGACGATCTATTTTGCAGACAACAATTTTGCGCAGGATTGAGTTAGAGTGATCTTGAAGCAGATCTTGAAGCATCATTATTGAGTTTCAAACTTCGGGATGCAAGTGATTACATAAGCATCATATGGCTGTCTGCCAAAGTCAAGATGCTCGTGTATGCACCCCAGCAAGTAGCAGAGCCCTATGCGGGATGACGGAAAGCAGGGCTCTAAAGAAAGTCTGCGGACATCCTCGTGAAAAAAATGCATTGCGCAGTCGCGTTGCCAGGCTGGGCGCCACCACCTCCATCACAGATCTCATTCTCAACGCCGTCGCACTGTCCGCAGTGCTCCAGGTCAGGGCAGACCGGTCATATGCTTATTTGCCCTGACTGTTCGCTGTAGCAGCTTCACGGTACAAATCCTTTCTTCCTGGTTATTGTCGTTACTGCCTTCTTGTCTTCTCCCTAGCCACAACTTCCTCCTAAGGGATGTCTTTTGCCTGTTCTCGTGCGTGCCTAAGGATGGCCTGGCACGGAGTTCTCTTGTCTCGCAAGTCAGTCATGTTTGCCGGGCCATCAATGGTTCATTGGTTCAGGGTGGATGACGAGACTAGCATGGACACCATTAGATGTCGGGCTTTTGGGGGCTGGCCCAGCTTAACTCATTAGTCCTGAGCGCCTCAACACAAGGCCCCTTCCCCAACCTAAACCCGGAGACCTTGAGTCCTTGAGGTGGATGAGATTTTCTACGCTGCGCTCATGCCGAAGCAAGTCCAGACGAGCATACTAGATCTGGAGGCCATCAAGGCCAGGCATGCGAACAAAACTATCATCCATAATCCCATCTCTGTAGAATTCAACATCCTCCCAAGCTCCATGTTTTGAACGGGTGGGTGGCTTTTTGGCAGAATTGCTGGGCCGTTAGCGACCCTGGGGCAAAGAAACTCTCGTGGTCTGGTCGCGCTAATGCTGATTCAGGGTTCTAGACAGATCAATACGAGAAAAAACCTAAGAGGGATCTCGATTGTCGCAGACCACTGTAATCGTTATACGCGTTATTGCTTTGAGTCCTGTCATCCTGGCTTCTATTATAATATTATCTCCAGTCGTCTCCCCACATGTACCATTGTTCATAATTCTTCACAGCACATTCCTGTCTTTTCCAGCATGCGGTGTTATACTGCAGTTCATAGGCATTTGTATTGCGATATGACAAGTATCAGACTACTTGTTACCGTTGCTGCGCAGAGCAGAAGGATGTTTGGTCATGCGCAGTGCTAGTAGGAAATGAGGAAATGCATTTCAAGAATCATTAGTGAGCTTTCGCGGGGTTGCGGTCCGTTCCTCATGCCCAAGCTATGCTCCCTCAAGTGGAGGTCCGCTATACCCACCGCCGGAGTCAACTGGAGTCCTTGCTTCTCTTTGCCTTCATGGCTGGACTCACCAGGGATTTCCTCAATGGCGGCCCCGCCCCATTGAGATATGCGGGGTCCCTCTTGGGGATCTTTAATTAAGGGTTTGCTTTGAGAAACTTCCGCC
This sequence comes from Symbiodinium pilosum, assembly GCA_905231905.1. Taxonomy (NCBI): domain Eukaryota; class Dinophyceae; order Suessiales; family Symbiodiniaceae; genus Symbiodinium; species Symbiodinium pilosum. The sequence continues at coordinate 60,156 of CAJNIZ010011780.1, read as the reverse complement.
AGGTCATCGGGGTTTCAGGGGTATAGGAACACCAGGGTTTCACCCTTGTGGGGGCGCAACAAGGCCTACAATCCCAAGCAAGCCTGCAGGGGAATACTGAACAGCCCACTTTGCAACTGCTGGTCCGCAGGACTCACCCTCTGGCCATACCTGAGTGTGGTCGGGCCATTGACTGAAAACATGATGCAGGCATAGATAGCAAGCTCTTCAGCGTCTTTTGCGTTTTGTCTTTGATGCTTGTATGCCTCCCAAACCAAGACCTTGCTGCCTGTATCTCCAGGTGAAGTGGGCATACTGCGGGGGCAGGCAAGACTTTGTTGTGGCTTCAAACACCAACCAGAACATCACCGTGGGACTGCAGACGCGGCCTTTCGAAAGTCACGAAGATTCGGCCACTTCGGCACAGTTCGCTGTTGAACATTGGGTTCAGCAGCCAGAAGGCTCGGACTCGAAATACATCGCCTTCACAAGAGACAATGCGCACTTTGACAGCTTCCTGGCGGACACTATGGAAGCCAGAGCAGGGAGGGAGGGCTTTTGCATCGATTGGGACACAGTCTCTGGGCCCCACCTGAACATGTCTTGTGATATTCTCATTTTTCTTTGTCTTTAGAAGCACAGCTTGAGTTGTAAGTTCTGCCAGGTTTCCAGGAACAGTTGAGGTCTTTGTTGGGAACGAGACCCATGACCGCCAAGACATGTACAGGCCATTCTTCTACTCTACCAGCTTGACCTTGGGCTTTCAGGACCTTCCACAGGGGTAAACGGATTAAGGACATAGGGTTGGGTAGAACATCTAGAGATTTGGGGTATAGGGGTTATTCACTCAAGCTTTTTGGGATCTTTGCGCTACTTTGGGATTTAGGATACGAGGCTCCTTGCAGATGTCAAGGATCATGAGAGCCTTTGGGGATTGACGATATCCGGTTCCCTCGGGCTTACGCATCAATCAAGCATTTAGAGATTGAGGGCGTAGGGCCCAGGGTGCAGTGCAGACTTTCGTGAAATTGAGGATATAAGGAGTATTGCAAATCGTGTTTACGGAGTTGGAGTGTGGTGATCAAGGGACTTTCTGCGATTGCACAGCTCAAATTGGATTTGCCGTAGTCCACACTTCAAGGCTTCACGATTCCTATGTCCTCCTGCGAAGTCGTTTATCACCCTTGTGGATTGGGCGAAGCCGTTTCTACCTTTACGTGTGTTTGTTTCCCAAGTCGAACTACGTCCACTGTCTGTGCAATCCGTTTGGATTCGGTACAGTAGCATCCTCGGCATCACGTGGAGGTTCAGGGTAATCATAGCCTACCTATAACTGCACGCAGAACACAACTGCCAGCTAAGCTCCCTAATATGGTTACAACTGGTTTAGAACTACAACGAGAACTGGGCTATAAACTCCCTCCAACCTCCAAGTAGGACACGCCGGACGCGAGCTGTTCTGACATGGCGCACTTCTGCGACAGCTTTTCAGGACGACTGCTGCGTTACGCTTGCCCACGAGACCTTGCTGCGGTTTGCAGAGGGGCGGGTTCTCAAAGCAAGCCTCTGCTTGATCACTGAACTCTGCTCAATAATCTTCAGCGAAGGCCTGATCCAAAGCTGATACCCGCAAACAGCTACCACCATGTACATATATATATATATATATAGGTACGAGGTTGACTATTACGGTACGTTTTTGAGTTGGAGGCTACGGGTTCATGATTCAGTCATTAAGGCACTTCTAGGGAAATGGAGACGAGTGTGGCCACCATCGTTTCAGCCTGCCCGGTTGCGGGAGTGAACACCAGGCGGATGCCAAGGAGCCTCTTAATTAATGCAACGCCTTACACCCTAGCGTGTCGCCCCCCTACGAGAAAAAATACAAGAGCTAAACGAAATCCCGCAAAGATGGAATTGTGATGGCAAGATGAGAGCCACAGCATGCAAGTAAGCAAGCTAAGATGTGATGAGATCAATACTACATCGATAAATGCCTCCCAAACATTCAACGCCCAAAGTTCAAATACGCTGAGGAACGTGCGGCTGCAACGATCCAAGAGCCCAGCCTTTGCTTCGAGTGAACTACGAGGGCTGTCCTCAAGGTTGACACTTGGCTTAGAGGCTTGACGACTTTTAGGCTACGAGTCTTTTGGGACGTAAGTACCATTCTAGCTTAGGATATAGTTTAGGGCTTACATTCAAAAAACTCTTTTGGGCTGACGATTAGGGCGGCGGGTTTAGGGTTTAGGATTGGTTCATGTCAAGGGCTCGAGGACTCCAAGTCTTAAATGCTAGCCTTTGCGTAAGCAAGCATGGAGCCTTGCCGCTCTTCAAGGTGCCGTGCTCTATACTTGGCCGCTTGTTAGGTGCCATGTTGGCCTAGGGAGGGTATGCTGTAGGTGGTGGCATGCAGGTTCTTGCCGTAGTGGTGCGCTTTTAGGTTCCAGTAGCTCGGCACGATCCCTGATAGCTGAGATGATGAAAGTTCTGATTAAGACGGATTTCCGGACAATATTGGCTTCAAAGAGCAGGACCTTTGGTTGGAGGTCCTGTAACAAGGATTGCAATGCTTTGTTCACATACGGGAGACTGTTGTTTCTAGAATATGTACCGGCACGTAAGGATGCAAAATCAAGGGCCAGCGTTGGCGTCCAAATGTTGGGGTCCCGTTTACATATTCCCAGCTAACATGATACTCGGTCCTCATTACAGGAGAACCTCCGTACCTGGAACCTTAAAGACATGAGGCATCAACGAGGCGCACACTGCAATGAGGTCAATGCCGTGCCAAGACGTAGCACCTGGGTCCCGCAATGCTGGGCGGGGGGAACCTGGGTTGCCAGGGATTATGGTTTTGAGAAGTGCGGGTTCAGGGTTGAGGCAGGATGTAGTAAAGGCTTTGGCTTTGGAATGCTCGTGCAAGTTTCAGGCGACTGAGTTGCGTATAGATTTACCTTATATATAGATAGCACCAAGCACACTGCTGCCACCCACCCCAAATCCCAAACCGATATAACTTCGGCAACCCGCCCTAAACCTTAAATCCTGAACCCTAAGCCTGCCCTGACTTAACGCCTGTACTGTGAGACGTAGGCACTTCCGCAGATGAAGGCGACGTGGGACTTCTTCTGGGAGCCATGCCAACATTTTGGATTACGGCTTAGCCTTTGAGACGTGTGTTGAAGTTTCAGGCTTCCGCGACGCACCCTAAAACGAACACAATCCACCCTGCATCGCAGGCAAAAATGGTGCCCATCATTTTTTAAGGAGTCCCTTCAGTTGAAAAGTACACATGGGCGTTCTCCCTTTGATTTGACAACCCTTTCGTCTCTCGAAATACGTTAGCTATCCCCTAAAAGGCCCTAATCCGAGCACTAGAACAATAAAAGGGACCATATCTAAAAATTGGGTAGAATTAGGCTCCAAAGACTAGCTACAATCAGGTGGCTTTTCGTATGGGGAAAGTAAAGGGGACTAGATTTGAAGATTTTTTGGGGGAACCTATCCTGATAATAGAGATATTGAACACATGCCCATTCATTTTTTTAATGAATAGAGGTTCAAGAGCCCCGATGACGCAGGAATACATTCCTAGTCTTTTTGCATTGAGTTCCAGCAGCCCTAATCATTCTTTTAATCTGGCGCCCTCAATTCCTTATTCTGGGGGGGTCCCAAATTAGTCAAGTGCTAGGATTAAGTGTTGCCCAGATGCTTTTTTTAGCCAAGATTCGCAAACAATCCCCTGCCTTCAAGCAGTGCTCATGAGGACCGGTACGTGCAAGTCATGTTGTACGCTCTCAACATCCAAGATATCAACGCCTCGAGCTACTCCTGGCTCCCGAACGCCGTCCGGCAGGTCCTCATCAAGATAATGTTGTCGTATCAGCGAATAGCCAGCTGTAGTTGTAGTAGTTGTTGTTGCTGATGCTGCTACTACTGCTGCTACTACTACTGCTGCGGCGAGGAGGAGGTGGAGCAATGATAGATAAGGAGACTGCTCCCCTCCTTGCTGGTCGTACGAAGCAGGAGTAATCCTCATAGCAGTTGTCTGAATATGGTAGTCGTAGTAGCAGCAGCGCAGTTTTTGCAACAAGCATGCATTTGGGCATATGTCACGCGTCCCTGGAGAGGTGAAGGAAGTGGGGTGCCCATTTATCGGTGGAGTGGAGTTCCCCCAGGATCCATTCTCAGGCCGGCTGAAGCGGGCGGAGCTAGCCTTTGAGCAGGGACTATGCAAAGTGTGTAAGGGTTTTCTGGAGGGGGTAAAGGGGCAATGTGGAAATTACGCATGATTACAGGGTATCAAGTTGGTGCCTAGGGATGAAAACAGCTTACAGGGAAGTTCTTATGGCACAATGCGTGCAATTGCCACGACGCTGTCGAGTTTGTCAGACTGTTCCCACTCCGTCTCAGTCAAGGGCTCCCGGCGGAAGCATTTCACTTCAAATTGTCAGTGTTGTTGCTCGTTCCTAACACCTTGTTCGGATCCACACCGGTTATAGTGCCTTACCATTGCCATTGAGGGCTCCACAACACTTGTTGGACAGCCATGCGCAAAACGTGCACTGGCAGCTTGAAGCTTGATGTTTTCCCTGCAAGTCCCTGCCTTCCGAATTCCACATGTGCTCCATGGAGATACCGATGTGTGCCCCGGATACTTCTGTTAATTCCCATGCAGACTTCGTGGCTCTCTGTCTGGACAAGTTCTTACACGCTCAACCAATCTAAACATCAAATAGCTGCTACTGGGAACACAAGGCTTTATTGCCACACTGTACCCAGCGAGGTTTTGCTGTCTAGCGTAGAAGCCCGAATACTTGGCGTGGTTTCCTTTAATAGCTGTTGTATGAAGTCAGTGCAAAATAGACTTTCAAACCCTGTGTTGTGTGTTTAGGCCCCCGCACGCAGTCTTTGTAAAGCCTCTCTGCAACTGCTTGTTCATCGAGTTGTCATTTCACTTTCTCTGTGCATATTCCATTTCATCCCAACTTGGTACTTGCGTAGGGCCTGCATCTTGAACCAGGTGTGTTTAACCCTACATTGATAGTCCCAGTCCGCTCATGATAAACTTGACCAGCTCCTGACATAATTGATCTTACAGTATCATCACTAAAGTACCATCATAAAGCCCACGGAATATTTAAGGATATTTAAGGATTAGGGAGGTTAGTTTACAAATAGGTGAAGTGAAAGACAAATAGGTGAAAGGGTTTCTTTGCGATTTAGACCCCTACAGTAGACGAATGCCCCAGACCCCGCCCTCCTGCCTTAAACCTAAACCCAGCCGAATGCCCCAGAGGCGTGAGGTGGTGTGAAGGCTATTCTCCGCTGTACCGGCCCTTGGCCTGGCTCTGCCCAGATCCCTGGTTAGGGTGATCTTATGACTCGGGGGAAAAAGGCTTTCGAAATTTGGGATTTGGGGTTTAGGCTTAGGACTTGAGGTTTGAGACGCCAAGCCCTACAGCAGGACTAAGCTTATGATCCCATAAACCCTCAGGCCTTGGAATCGCTGAAGCCCCGAGACACTGGAGACTTCAATCAACGGCAGTGAGATTATTCCAGGGTTCCATTTGATTCTAGCAAACCTTGAGCGCACCGTGCCCCGTTTGGTCTCTATGCAAACCTTCTGCGATTACTGCATGACCTTGCATTGTCAGCATGGGAGCACCCACATATTCCTTGCAGGAACTCTACCGAGTGCCTATGAACTATGTACACATCCTACATCACCTCCCCCAAGATCAGCCACTCAATCCCCCTATTCGCACACATTTCCTGATAGCACATATATATTTATATTAGTGTCTATATATGTATGTATGTATATATAAGAATACACCCATTTTGGAATGTCTAGAGTGTTTAGTATGGGAGTTTCTCGAGCTAGGCTATCCGCAGGACCGCCCTAGGCAATATGGGGAGCGTAGGGGTTCCCCTCAGCAAGTACTCAGGGAATGTTTTTGAGAAACACCCGTTATTTCCCACGAACTTAGGAGGCCTGCGGATGTGTCGGAAGGGACCCTTTGCCGGAGTTCTGCCCGCAGAGTTGCAGAGGTTGCTGGGGCTGAACATGGGGTACTTCTGGACAGTGTGAGGCTTGGAGGGCTCAGGCTTTAGGATTCAGAGGTTATGGATTGCTGCGTTTTCTGGGGGAAGGCATGTAGGGGGCCATCTCTCTTCCCTTAGTTTGGGAGATTGCCGGCAGCATGACGCAAACTGTTATACAAGCTCAAAATTGATCAGATTGCCCAAAGGGGATCCCATGATATTCTGGAATCCTCAGCTATCCTAACGGTACCCCTATATGGAGAATTTTCTCAGGTTGCGGGTATGAGGAGTGCTAGGCAAGTACTGTATTGGGGAGGTCCTCCTAGCAAGGACTGCATTATACTGCACTTGTTCAGGGTATACAACGGGCCCCCAGTCCGTCAAAGTAGAAGACAGCGCGTTTCCTCCAGGGCCTTGGCGTGTCTAAGAACACATCCTCCAAACCATAGAAGACCCACCCTGACATCTAGGTTCCTGTTTTCAGGCTGCTCTGTGTATAGTGTATAGGTTGCCGCTTCGGCGGAAAAGTAGTACACGGCTAGCTTAAAAATGTGGATCTAAATTTGCCATGCAGGTTTCTATGTAAGCCTCCTGGCAAGTCAGTACTTTAGGCGAATGCCCGTATGCCTTTGTCTGAGCTGAGGCTGCAAAGATGCTGACAGCTTCCCCGTCATAGGGAGCATCTGGAGCACTGTTGATTTAGGGGTTTGGGAGTTTAAGGATTGGTGTGTAGGGTTCAGAACCCCTAACATGCCCGAGACCCACTACAGCCTTTTTTCTAAGGGGAGTGTATGCAAAGTCGGAGTACCCGCACATGTCAGTCTGCTCATGTGGACATCCTCCCTCCAAGGACAAGGAAAAATGAAAGCCCTGTAGTCTGGTCCACATACCCGGATACGTACCCCACAGCGCAAAGCCGTTTGCCAGGTTCATGAACTCGCATTCCCTAGACCGAAAATGTCAACCCCAAGGCCCAAGCCCGAAACCATAAACCTCCAATCCTTCCCGTTCAACTCTACACAATGCCAAGCCCTAAATCCACCAGCCAACACTGCAAGCTCTTGTGTGTTTGGCTAGTCCCACTGATAACTGAGGCATCACCAACTGTGATCAGGCGAAGGCCGCCGGGCTCTGCGTGCAAATCCCGCAGCAGGCCCTGGACTTAGGGCTAAGGGGTTAATTTATCAAGCTGCGGTCTGAGGTTACGAGCTTGGATGTTGGGCTGCAAGTTGGCGGTGTTTGGAGTCGAGGGTTGAGGTTGTTTCTGGTTCAGGGACAGGGTTGAGGGCGTGGGGATAAGGCTTAAAGTTTCGGATGCAGGGTTTTGAGTTTAGGATTAGGCGCGTCGTGCCTAGAGCTTCGGATTTACAGTGTAAGTGTAGGGTTAGAGCTGCCGGCTCGGGGGTTCCTTCTTTGGAAGGGCAACAGGTTCACAAGACATGGATGCTGCATTGGAATGCTGTAAACAGGGGCACCGCCGGAATCGAGACAACTACCACATTAGAATCCACCAGGTTTCCTGCCTTGAGGTGGTGTTTCATGAGTTTTTGGTCTCAGGGACCATCGGATGTGGACCCCATTATTCAGGGCCTCAGATAGAGTAAAGGGGGCTACGTCAGCGAAGTACCGTGTGGCTTGCTGAGGGAGGGTTGGATGATAGAAGGCTAAGGGTTGGGCGTTAGGGTTTGGGGCCTCGGGTTTTAATGTTGACTTTTGAGCAACCTCATGTCGCATAAAGGTTTGAGAAACAGCCCTTACGCATCGCTTGTTGGGCTTCAGAAGAAGCACCTCTTACAGAAGGCCATCATGTTTGACAACCTGCATAAAGCCCAAATTCAGCCCCAAACCCCAAGACCTTTACCCTAAACCGCAATCTTCTCTGCCGGGTTGAACAATAACAAGGCGCTCGCATACTGCGCTGAGACCTGCGACCTCTGCCACCTTATCGGGCGTCTTGGCCCAGTTCAGAAAGTTTTGAGGTTAAGCTAAGGCGCCTTGGGGTAGGGTTCAAGTGGCCGTCGTTAGCAGAGGCCAGGTTTTAAGGTTCAAGTGTGGTGTCGGTTTTATGGTTCAGTGTCAGGGCTTAGGATTCCTGAGGAACTCCACGGCCTGACGATTGACAGGCGGGCTTTGAGGACTCTCAATTCTCCCAGCGAGTGATACGTGCACGTCTAGTACTGTAACTATGCTTTGTGAGTATGTTTCCATGAACAGTTCCCTTGCTACTGGCTGCTTGGTTGTTTTTTTCTCGCTGGCATCATTACCCTCCAAAATGCTGATTGAAGATGATGCTGGATGCATCTTGCTGCTGCTGGCCCCCAAGGGCGCCGCAGATTCAGTAGATCCGAAGACAAGCTTGTTAACGAGCCGGTGCCGGTCACGTGACTGGCGTCTTTGCCTGAATAGCGGCGTTCGCCAAGTGAACGCTCGGAGAGAACAAAGACTGCATTCTCGATGTTTCCTGCTGCACGTTGAGAAGGGGAGTTTCTCAAGATTACACGGAGGGAATTTTGCAACGCTTAATTTTCCCGCCAGTCTATAGAATTGCAGAAGCCCGCAACGAGGAACTGCTTGGAGTTTGCTTGGACACTCATGTCTTTCTTATCAGCGCCTGACCAACAACCGCAGCACCACTTGGAACTTGGGTTGATTAAATTTACCCGCCGCGATTCAATGTACATTTGACTGCAAGTAGCATGTTTACCTTTGCCATGTTCAGACCTACGATTAGGACTTGTGAGAAACCACTCCTTGGCAACGCTCGGGAATCCCCGCCCCTGCAGAGGGAAAACTGGGCCCTGGGCCAGAACCCTCAACTCTGCACCCAATACCTGGTTTGCTGTTAAGGAACTTAGCTTGAGTTACCACATTGGGGAAACCATACTAATTACTATATATATGTGTATATATACCCATTACGGTAACTGAATTTAGGTGCCTTAACAGCAACCCAGATACAGGAACAGCAATAAGAGCCTGAGCCTGAGCCCTTCAGGCCAAAGTCCGCGTCAGGCCGGCCTTGCGTTAGATTGGATATCTCTCAAAGGTAAGTGCAAGTTTATTGGGTAATTATACCTTGGTTCTGGACCCGATTATGAGCTCCATATGTGCTCATGGCTAACTCGTGGTTTGTAACCAGACAATCGTAAGTGAGCTATGATAGTGAGGAAACCTTCAAGTCGGGTCCAAATAATGTAGCCCGTGGAATCTTATCGAACCCCCAAAGAGAGAATCTATGATATTGAGAATTTTTTCAATTGTGTGAACACTAAACGCAGAGGATTACATCAAATTTCCGTTTGGAGATTAAACTCAATCCTCAGCGCAAACGCTGTGCTGATGACTTGGCTACAGCAAGTTCAGCTTGATATAGCCTTAAAATTTTAAGAAGTGGTGACCCACAGACTCTCTGTGACACTTCTACTGCGGCTACAGAAGCTTACAATGTGCTCCTCCGGGTTCATATGCATGTAAGTACACAGTACGCAGCAGACTTCAGGCATTTTGCGTTCGCCACCTACAGGGGGATGGACTTCAGCTGCTGCTTGTGTCTAGATGTCACCCAGCTGCTGCTCAGGCATTGGCGCCATTCGCACAGGTCGCCCTTCTTTCCTGAGCGCTCGAATTAATTAGTAGCGTGTGATCTTGGAGGGGCACGACGTCCGAGAAAAACGTGGAAACTTACGCAGGCATTTGGTTTTTGCGTGTGATCTGGGAGGGGCAGGAAGTCCCAGATGCGTAGGCATTGCGCTTCTGAAATTCCTCTGAGCAGAAGGGCTCCTCATGTACTCTCCTTGCAGGTTGCCTCTACAGTTGCCCCTTCAGCCCCCATGGGGCGTCAGATGTTACGGGTGCCATGCTGTCAAGCTGTTGCAGTGTGGTCGATCCATGGGAAGGGCAAGCGTTGGTCAGGTATCGTGCGGTTCCAACAATGAACGGAAAATGTGGATTGCTAATATTGAGCACCCCCAATCGACAACCCGCCGCATTTTTGGAAGCTTCCAGATTGCGTTAGGCAGAAAGTGCCATGGCAGCAGCCCCTCATGTGCAAGGATGAGAGCATCGCCCAGCTACGCAAACACAGCTGCTTTGCAGTCTGCAGTCTGCAGCTGCAGGCTCACAATTATGACAGCACGAAACGGCCACGCTGACAGATTCCGAAGCCCACAGAGCCATGGTTCAGCCAGAGACGCTTCCAGATTCCGACCAGGCATCACTGATTCCGAAACGGGGTCTCCGTACTCTTGGAGAGACAAGATCTGCTAGAGTTGCCAGCCCAACTGAAGTACGGAAACTCACAGTGAATGGTAGTTGGGGACTACTTCATTTTGCGAGTGTGGATGTTAGGCATGGCTTACATTTCCAAGTACCCCTGGAGGCTGACAAGACCTTGGCCGAATCAAAGGCGGAGCTGCTTGAGGCGTCAGGGGTTCGATTCGTTGGATGATTACAGGCTTTGAGATTTAGGAGACATATGATAATTCTATAGCACGCTGAGTGTTACAATGGCCACACATGCACACGGCCAAATTTTAAGTACCGCTACAATCAGTTTGGCTTCCGAAGTAGCCGTTCAAGGCCTGGAAATATTGTATTCCCATATGCCGGGGCACATTGCTACTGGCCAACTACAAAGATCCCTATAAAAGTGCCCATGCAACAAAAGCCTATTGATGACAGAAGTTTATACTTCTCCCAAGAACTGGACAAGTAGTTGTTCTCATCATTAACGACTTTGGCTCTGATATTGCGTGTCTACAGCCCAGCTTATTCATTCCTATAATTAGCTTACCACCTAGCGAGCCATAAAATTTGTATAGATGAGTGGCAGATAGCTTTGGCTCGTCCCAGGAGGTGACGGATCTGTCATCTACGGAGGCAGCCTCGGGTTGCAGCGTCTTTGCCCACAGAGGTTCAGGATTTGGGCTTGTCTCTTGAGGGTTGGTTGAGCGCATACTTGGGATCCTGGTATACTTTGGGGTATATTCCCGAATTTGAGGTAATTAATCGTGAGGCTCGCGGGGGGCCTTCAAACATTCAAGCCAGTCAATATGCAACAAAGCTTGGGCAACTTAACTGCAGACTGTTTGTCCTTTTGCTTTTTTGCGAGGCGGCCCTTGCAGACGCGAAAGAGCGCAACGCTACAGTCAGGCGATGCTGCCTTGTTGAGGGTTTTAGGGGATTTGTAGGACGAACCAGTTCAGGAGAAGAGGCTCATGTCACCCTGCAAGAATACAAGGGTTGCGGTTGACGTGAAGGTCCTCACACATAATCCCAATTTCTGGAAGCTACTCGAAGAATGCAAACCGTTGTACCTAGAATGAGGCTGCCAGCCATGTGAAGAACACATCTTTTCAAACAGACTCCCAAAGACTGTTTTGAGAAGCCTGGAAAAGCCCCTTCAACCAGCAATGGGAACTCTTCACAGGAAACCCCAAAGCGTGCCCAGTCATGTGAAACCCCTGTTGCTTCATCTTTTCGATGCATGGTTGTGACCCCCAAGAAATCCTACATAGTCCATATACAACAGGCTGAGAACATCCCCAGCATCAGGCAACAACTTGCCGCCGAGTTGAAAGCCGGATGTGAACTCCGGAGCCGTCTGGAGAAGGTGGGGTTAGGGTCTGGGGAGATTTTTGAACATCGCTGCCGCTGCTACTGCTGCTGCTGCTGCTGCCACCACTGCTGCTATAGTCATGGTTCTTAGTACTATACAGCCACTACTACCACTAGGACGTTCATTGTGGTCTTTATTCTGCGAGAGGCTGCGGCATATAGTAGCTGTGAGTCCCTGCTTAGTAGCTACAAACTGACTGTAGGCGGCATGTTGTTGCAATTAAGGTCCCTTGCAGGCTTTACAGAGATGTGGATTAAGGTGGGCTGTGCACTTGGGTGGGTGTCAACACTTGGCGTTCACAGGCCTTGGGTGCTTCCAAACCACGGCACAGGCAGCTTCGAAAAGATCACATCCCCAATAATTACAAATCTTCGGATGGGTAGCCCTCCCCCCAGAACCCTGCTTTGCATCATGGAACAAGCAATTAAATTGTTAGCTTCAAGGGAGATAAGGGGGGACTCCCGAATCTCGTACCAGTTTGTACAGCCCGCCTAGAGCCGTAGGTCACTGTATACCTAGGTAGCCCTTGTACGATCCCTGCACTTTGTATGCCAGGTCCGGGCTGGTGTTCAGGCAACGAGGCCCTGCGAGTACCGTACCGCATTAACAGTCCACGAAGTCTGGAGTACGCTGAGTCCTTGCAACAGGCCGTCCTTAGACTTAGGGGTCGCTATTGGCGGAACCCACCATTAGTAAACCACGCGTTTCTGGCAGGAGGCTCCTCGGTTCTTGCCGGGTTGAGCAGTAATTTCTCTTTGCATCCACCTGCACGAGGCAGCAGATCGAGCAGGAGCTGAGACTCGCCGCGAGGGTGACGGCACAGTTGGAGAAAGCCCCCTTGCTGCAGAATTTCTAAGTTTTTCGACCTGACGGAGGGCCCCTGCATATCCCGAGCTACCAGCCTGATTCACCCCACACCATCCTTGTAACAGCTGTGGGTTTCAGCACATCGTCTGTAGGTAAAGGCTCTCCATAAAGCCGCAGAAGAGGAGGCGAAGGCACTGGAGGAGCCTGCAAGTGCCTGAAAGGACAAAGATATACACGTAAAGTTATATAGCCTTCAGGGTTCAACCCTTTGTCAGAGGCAAACCATGGAAGTCGATCTCTGGACAAAGCCCAGTCAATCAGCAACCATCCAAGGTTTGGCCCTCCGTCTAGCCTCTGTCGGAAATTGCCTTCGTAGTCTCGGTTTGCCTCAGCATTGTGATGGCTGGGATTCGTAAATGCTTTGAACTTTTTGTAGCATGCTTTGTTCGCCAAGGTTCGTCGAAGGCACCGCGCCATTGTTGCGTTTCATCTTGTCATTTGTGCTTGATGATTGTGAGGTGTCGCATACGACTTCGTCCAAGCTCCGCCGGCCATATCCCCAAGAGCCCATGGCCCTGTCCCCGTTGGTTTGCCAGTAGCTTTATGCGAGGTTGAGTTTTTTGTAGGGTTGGGGTTTAGATTTTAGCGTTGAGGGCTTCAGATGTTCGCTTGGCATTTCCATGTGTTGTGCCAGTAGAACTGATGCGTGTTTTAGTATTGTTGATGGCTTTGCCATCTTGGTACTCGGATGCTAGAGTACCGGCAGCAGATGTACTTTTCTGCTGATCATACAACTTAGGATCAACATGAGTAAATATTCGAAACCGTGTCCCAAATTATCAACACCAAACTTTGAATCCTAAAAGTTACTAGGTGGAAGAGAGTCTTGCCAGGAGCAGAGCCTGCAGCTGCGTAGCTACAGCCAGCCACAGCTCATCAAGCCTTCGGACACCAGGCCAACTTTCGCAGCGTGCGTACATGGAAGTTTCGCAAAAGTGTGGTGTGAATGATCTACTGCAAACGATTTTACACTTCAGCTCCGGCAAGCGCAAGGCCAAACTACACTCAGGCTATGACCCAGGGTCCCGTGCAGTCGCTCGTCCGGCTGACGCAAGGGTTTCGCAACACACCTGTCCAGTTCTGTGCTGACAGGCAAGTTACGGACGAAAGCACTGAAACCTCCCAGCAGGAGCCCAAGGAGGCACCTGACAGGGGCACACAAAGGGGACATGCAAGGATGATGTCAGCGTTCATGAGGACTGCGGAGGAATATTACAGCAATATCGGGAGTTTCCCACAGTAGTTCCCTAATAAGCAGAGGCTTTGGGTTTGACGTGCAGCAAGACTTCATGCTGCGTCTGCAGATGTGCTGCCGGAGCACTGCGCTGCCAACTCAACCCTCCTTCACTTCTGGAGAACCTAGAAGTCAGACTAGACTGTTGGACATTTTCTCATATGGTTTTCGGTTTTGATTGTTGGTGTGAGGAGCTTAATATGACCCCTACAGAATCACAACAACGAGGCTGGTGCGCAAAGGGCATTGGGGGAGTGGATCCCCCAAATAATCCCTACACAAATGCCACGCATAGAAAAAATATTTATAGAACACATATATATATATGTTCTATATATACATGTACCACTATCAATCATTTCATCATTAGTTGCCACGTGCCATTATGCAGTTTTGCATAGTACCGGTATTCAACCCCCCCCCCTCCGCATTACCATTGGCAGCCTTAGCTCTGCAGCCAGGAGCCTGAAGCTGATGAGCGTACCCGCTGCCTGACTGATGCCCGTGCGCTTCTTGATGGTCGAGACCTGGAGGTGAGCTTGGGGTTGTAAACACAGACTTTGGTTTTTATGCGGAAACCGTTTTTGGAACGTTTGGGGGTTGGACCGAGGTTTTCTCTTCGTTGCAGTAAGCTAGGCCGGGCCAACTTGCAAAGCATTTCGAGCCAGGCAGCTGGTGGCAATGCACCCCTTACGTTGGAGGATGCTCACAACGCGGCGAAGATTCTTGGCAGCACCTGGCAGTATTCTACGCTGCATGGAAGACATTCTGCACCACCTAGGTTCGCCCACAGCACTGGAAAACCTTAGGGTATGCAGCACATAACAGGGTGCGCGATTTCTGGTATTGGAACGTTTCTTGAGGGTGTAAAGTTACCTTGGGCGAGCAGTTCAGCCTGTTGAGTCTGAGTACGCTGCAAGCATCAATGTACAGTGCGTATACGCGGTGCGGTTGAGTCGGCCAGGCCTGAGTTTTATTTTTGGGGCTTACAATGGAAACACCGACGACTGAGTTTTCATGTAGGACACCAGCATTTCGCAACTCGCAAATGCGCATCTGCAATACTGGTAGCGCGCACCTCATGATGTGGGGGCTAAAGTAGGGTACCTCACCAGCTTATTTGAGCTTAAACCTGGTCTTATCTTAAGCCTTTGCCTTTTCAAGTACATTCCCACTACTCGCAGTCATCTGATGACTGTTGGTGTTGACATACTCTCATCATTAGCCAGTATGGGAAGAGGTTTCAATGATAAACGCTGTAATGATAACCCTTCCCGCCTACAATCCTGCAGGGCACTCTCATCATCAGGGTGAGTCCTTATGGAACCCTCTTGTGAGAAGATCCCAGCTCACCCTCCAGCTCGTTTAAGCGTGGTGGTCCTCCCTGCAACGCCATATGGAAGGTAAAGCTGCTAATGCTATACACGCAGTGTTGACCAGGTATATAGGAAATTCTAGGAATATGTAGAGATTTAGGATTTGTAGGTGAATCTTGTGACGGCTCAGCGCTGAGGATTGTACAGAAACTGGAGGAGCTTGGCCATGAAGATGATCAGCTTTGCCGTTCATTGCTTCAGCTCAGTCTCAGTGCTTGGGATGAATTGATGCATGTTCTGGTTGATAAATACCACAAGACTTGGCTAGCAGCGAATAAGAGAATAGCAATAGGCCTCTAATTCTTCCGAAACGTCCAGATTCGGTGCTAGGTGGCTTCGAACAGCACCTTCCTGGTGATGCCCCCGAGTTGCTGGCGGCCGTCCATGCACTCGCCGTGACCCTGGACAGCCAGGGTGGAGTAGTATACGACGCAGGTCCACATTTTCCATCTGCCTCCATTCCATATCTCTCTCTTGACTTGGCAGCCCGGTTCTTTTAAGAACCCCTCAAAACTAAGCGTTACATATCCCTCTACATCCTCAACATGCCCAGGCGTACCTTGCCTCAAACAAATCCTAAGAGGAGAACCTGGGCGAGCGCACGGCAGCAGCGAAGCTGTACCGCCGGGCGTTGGATGGGCGCCGGCGTCGGCTCGGCTTAGACCACCCTCACACTTTGGACTCAGGCGTGTGTTCCCAGGGTTTAGGGTGATGCGGCATATTGCCATGTACATCTGCAGCGGGGACTTGGCAGGGTTCACCCTCATCGCGGTCTAGCAAACCTTTGTGGCATCGTAGAGGTCCCTTTGAAACTCAAACCAGAATATGCTAAAAGAAACATGCCAACTCCTAGGTTACTAGGGATCCTGGACCATGGAATCTGTTCGCGACATTTCATGATATGACATAGGCCTGTCTAGGGTAGAACTACAGATGACATAGGGGACTCGTGCCCAGCTTGCTGCCATACTGAAGCCCACGAAATCCGTATATAAGCGTGAAAACGTGGATTTTGCGTAGGGCTTGCAGCAATTTTGGCTGTGGTTCGTAGGACTCTCTACTGAAGAAGTGTTGCTTATGCGTGTTTCTCATGGTCCCTTCAGAATATTGGTGAGCGTACTTATACAGCCAGGTGACCAGAACAGAAGTGAATTCTTTGCCTTTGAAATGCCACCCCCAATAATAAATACTCCAAGCGGATACCTAGAATTATGGAAGGCTTTTGAGGAGACAAGAGGGGTTGTATAATATCCCTATGCCAGAGGATTATGTCCTGGTGCGCCGCGAAATGCAAAACGTGGGGCTTTAGTTGGGCAAACGATAAGAAAAAAAAGGATAACGAAAACGAGGAGGCCCAAAACTTGGAAAACGATAGGAGGAAACTGGAACCATGAACTCTTTGCGGGTCAAGCAAAAACTAAGGAACAGTTTTTTTATACAGCTAGACTCTTTGAAAAGGTGTCAGTTTTAGGCAAATTCCAAGGAATTAGGGGGGCTCAAGATCAGCAACGTTCATCATGATCGGGGAATCAATTTCACGTCTCATGCGGTAGTCCCTCCGTCCCTCCTAGTATGTATTTACTATCCTGCGTCAAAGGACTGGTGCTTCCTAATTATGGTTCCTACACTACATCGCTGTGACCACTAGCAATCTACCATTGTTCTCATTAAAGGCGGGCTCTTTATTTGGGACCCTGGGATTTCCGCGGCGAAGATGCGCAGAAATCATTTAGAGAAATTCCGATGAAAGGCTAGGAGGCTCTAGGAAGCTGTTCACGCACAAAAGGGCCCTGTCCTGATGTAGAAATTCCCCAAGCTAGTCTGTCCCTCTCCTCCCTACGGCTGGCCAGTTTGGAGAACCCCATGTGCCTGGATCATCTGTCAGATTTCAGCTGCCTCTTACTCGCAGTCGCGTGTCTGATGATTGCACATTGGTGTCCTGATCTCTTAATCAACAACATATTGTTGGAGTTGCAGAAATTGAGTACATTTCCAGGAATTTGCATGGTAGATGCGATGACTAATGGCTAAGCCCAAGAACCTACTCTCTCGACCAGATCCCTCGACTTTGCCTCCAACTCCTCAATCATAATCCCACAGCCCTTATTCCAATACCCTACTCTCTAAAGTCAATATCCAGAACCCGACACTTCAAACCACAAACCATTACAAACCCCTCCAAAAAGACCGTTATATAAAGACAAACAGCAGGCTTCAATCTGGCAGTGTGCCTACGTGCGCTTGGCACCGTGGGGGAGGCTGAGCCCCTGCTGCGGGAGACGCTGCAGGGCTGTCAGAAGGCGCAAGCAGATTTAAGGGTTTAGGATTCAGAGATAAGGGCCAATGAGGGGTAGGGATGTAGAATTTAGGGATGTGGGGTGTGGAACAGGGTTTAGGGCTGTCCAAATGCTGCTGAGATGTTTTTAAGTACAAGACTGTGTGGGGCTTGTACACGGACGTAAAGGGTTCCAAGTTTGTAGCATTAAGAGGCGTCTCATTATGATGAGTCCCATTTTGGAGCTCCATCTCACATGTATACATATACATTCAACTGTTGTATACATATGCGCAATCATTTACACGTACACACAGTATCCTAGGAGTTTTGCGGGCCCGTACTCTTCAAATGCTGAAAGACTGCAAAACGTGCACAAGACAAGCAAGCCAAAGCTTGAAGCCCCAAGCCGGAAGAAAAACAACAAAACCATGCATCCTACATCCAAAGCCTGAAGCCCCCCTAGGAATTTGGCAAAAGAAGACCTGTGGCCCTATCGGGCTTTCAACTCTCTGGAGCTCAGTTGTTATAAATAATCGGCAAGTGATGTCGGAATGCCTCTTCTGTATGGATTCATGCCCTCCATCGTTGCCCAGGCAGGAATTCAGGAATCCCCGGGGCAGCCTTTGGCAGAACTCGCCCGAGCGACGGGCCCTGAAATTCCAAAAAAATCGGGCACAGTGCCTTCTTACATCTGCACACAAACAGCCTAAATCTCAAACCTTAAATCCCAAGCTGTGAAACCCTGAGCTCTTCAGTATTCTTAAGCCCTTCTCCAGGCCTTGGGCAAAACTCATCCTGGGGCCCTGGATTGTGCGGAGCAATTGGCTGAGCTACTGGAGGCTGGCTCCTGTGACCCTGATCAGCAGAAGCTTTCTCAAGATGGGCGTCTGGGTTCTTTTGTGAGTCACCCTGAATGAGAATGTTGGGATTCAGAAAGGGGCCCAGATTTTGAGAAACTCTCATGTGGAGGTCTCTCAGAAGAGAGGGATTTCCCCACTTAAAGGGAAAAGAAGATAGAACATAAGATGGAAACTAGTAAGCGTGAAGCCGTCAGCTCGCTCGTTGGAACGGCGTGAGAGCGACCAGGAACATGCTTCCCAGCCGTTGAGGACATGTGAAAGTACATGGAAACCAGTCAGTACTCCACAATTTGTGGTTCGGAATTTGGAGATTTTGCCAACAGGGGGCGCGCTAGAAACCCTTTACTGCGGGATGTCAGAGGGCCGTGGAGGGTTCTTCGGTAAGGCTCACGCACAATCAATTTTGAATAGCTCGCCGAAGGCATGCCGGCAACGTATAAGACACAATGCAACGATAAGGTTGCGAAGCGTATTTGCGGTGGAAAATCTTTCGGAAAAAGTTGGTGCGAGTGGCATACGCCACTGGGGTGGCTTCTCTTTAATGGCCCCGCAAACATTGAATCTGAATTCTTCAAGCTCCCCGTTGAGCAGACAGTGCGAAAGGCATCCACTAGACACGTGTATATGTATATATATATATATATGCTCACCCCCCCACCCCCCCCCCCGCATGATCTACCTTTTGGTGGGTTGGTG
>CAJNIZ010011780.1:16377-41098 GCA_905231905.1 Symbiodinium pilosum | reverse complement strand
CCTAAATACATGTTTTTCCAGGCTTTCTTTACATTAAAGTTAATAAGTAATGTATAATCTAGTAAAGCTTCGAAATCCATAAATCTAGGAATATAGGATTTTGATATTGTTTCTAATTACATTTAATAAGGAATTTACGATCTGCTAAAGCTCCCAAATAATTCGGGATTTCGGTACTATTTTTACTTAAATTTAGTAAGGAATTTATTAAGAAAACAGGTACACAATTTTCATTAAAAAAAAATCCAAAAATAAAAAAAATCCAAAAATCCAAAACGTTTTGGAAAATCTCTGAAAGTTTTGGATTTTTGGATTTTTGGATTTCCATTGTTTTTTTTGGATTTTTAATAACAATCCAAAAAAACAATGGAAATCCCAAAAATCCAAAAATCCAAAAATCCAAAACTTTCAGAGATTTTCCTAAAAGTTTTGGACTTTTTGGATTTTTGGATTTTTCTGAAAATTGTGTGTCTGCTCTTTGCTGTTTTGATTTCTGATTAAATTGTATTAAAAACAATAAAAAGAATATGGAGTTCCTAGATGTTCAGATTTGGAAGCTTCCCTAATTAATTCATCAATTTTTCAGTCCTTGTAAACCATAAAAAAACTCACAGTAGTTTGAAGGGTTAAATATGATATCCACCAAATCGCAAATTCATCGGTATTTACAGGGTTTTCTAGCATTTTTACATCAAGGAAAGACCTGGAGGTAGATCATGGGGGGGGGGTATATATATACATGTATACGCACTGTGCATGTATGAGCGGGTCACAGTCATTACGACTGTACTCATAACGACCGACTTGCAAATGTATGAATACTGTTTAGATAGCCTTGCAACGCA
This sequence comes from Symbiodinium pilosum, assembly GCA_905231905.1. Lineage (NCBI taxonomy): Eukaryota > Dinophyceae > Suessiales > Symbiodiniaceae > Symbiodinium > Symbiodinium pilosum. The sequence goes on along the minus strand of CAJNIZ010011780.1, from coordinate 40,253 downwards.
CAAGTCAGCAAAGACAACACCCACACTGAACCCAAAGCCCAGAACGTTCGTACAACCCTACCGGTCCCTACCGCCAAGAGGGAAGACCATGAACAACGTCTCAGTTTAGAAAGGGCCCCTTTCCTTGGCACAGGCACGGGCTGACCTTGGAGCTGCATGGAAGCGCGCTGACTGCAGTTTGAAGTGCAAAATCTCCCTGTGCAATCAATCATGGAACCCATCGGGTATTGCAGATATTAGTTTGAAACATGATGCAGCTGCCACCACGAAAGCCAGTGTCTGCCTGCGGATGGTCGTCCGTGACTTCGGAAGAAGTGGGAAGTTCAAAAGCCTGTTAATCGAAGCTGGCATTTGAAGCTGCTGTCTGCTTTGACTGTTCTACAGCGGTATGGACGCAGACTTGTTTATGGTTCTTTTGGAGGTGCAGCGCCCATGTTACAGCCGCGCAACCCACTGACGCGGCTCCTTTGTGCTGAGGCTTCGGCGGCAGCTTCTGGAGTGGACTCGTGAGGCCGCGAGAGATGGTGAGAGCATGCCCTCAGATACCCAGGGCGAGCACTGATTCTCGAGGCCTCAGGTGAGGAGGCTCCCGCGTCCTTGGCTGCTCTTGCGAGCCTTGGCACAGGGATTTCAGGTGTGGTGCCCTTGCAAGGTCATGAGTAGGCTGAGACGCTTGAAGCCATTGCCAAGGAAGCTGGCTGACGTCATGGCAGCTGCAGCGGTTTGTGGTGCGGCAGCTCCTGCTGCAGCCGCTGAAGCACTCCGGGCTTCCGCACAGAGGCTGGGCTGTGAGCAGAATGTCAATGGACGCAAAATTTGCAGTCACATGTCGACTCTGCAGCAGGCATCGCAAAGTGCTGGGCGATGGGGACTTAGCCACATTGTGACGTGGTCGAATTGGTGTCATCTTTCTTAATCAACCGATTGGCGTTGCCAGACCCTCAGGCATGCTCTCAATACCTTGGCGGCCTTTCTCGCTGGCCGCGGTGGCGATGCAGCGGCTGCTGAGGCCACCACAGCACACTACAGTACGATGCTGAATTAAATAAGCTCAGCAGACATTTCGAGGTTAGCATTCTGGCCTCCTCAATGTTTTGGAAAAGTCTCACGGCATGAACATTTCTCTCCATCAACAGAAGCCATTAGAACCCAGGCTGAGCTTCGAGGAGCCTTCGAGCGATGCACTTCGCAGTTTGGCCCTGGCGCAGTTTGCACTCTGAAGGCCAGGCCTGACAGGACTGTAGATACGGCTAGAATTTTGCAGTGGCCGGGGGTCTGTTACGGCAGAAAACTAGACTTCAGCCATGGTGAAGTCCTATACAATCCTTTAAGGCATCTTAAGGCGTTCGTAAAGTTGCTTCAATCGAGTGCAACGCGAACTCAACCGTCATCCAGATCATCACGTTGGTAGTTTCATTGCTCCGCAGTGCTGCAAGACATCAAGGCCATGGAATATTTGGCCGTGCACCTGGAGGCACGTGGGCGCCTGGCCACCCGGCTCTGATTTACAGAGGGGGAAAGATGTGGAGGAGAGAGTGCGACAGACACAGAGAGAGAGGGAGATTGAGTTTCCTTGGTGATGACAGCCAAGCCAAGCTTCACCTTGTACTCGAAATCGTTGAGAGTGCCCAACAAAGGTGGAGGCAGAAAGTCTCTTCCGCCGAGTCCTGGCATCCCGCATTCAGAGCTTGGGTGGCTTGGACCGAGTGTTTGGATCTTGCTCCTGAAAAGGAAGTCCCGACGCCCTCAACCCTTCCATCACCCAGCATGACGAGTTTGCTGGATATTGAGATTGCAGCAAAGGTTGCAGGCTGTTGCACGTTTGCACCATCTGCAGGCCTTTCAGATGAGCAGACGCTCCTGGCGAAGCACAATCTGGCAGCAGCCTGCCCTCAAGTTTAGGAGTTGCGCTGTGATAAGACATGAGTGGGGCTGCTCGAAGGAGTGGCAGGGACGAAGAGAGTAGGAGATAGAATGGTGGTAGAAATGCTCACCAGTAAGGGATGAACAAGTCGTGATACTTGCGTGGCACGATGTGCATAGCTGCGAAATTGCAAGACAGTGTCATTCAAGGAGGAATTTCAAAAGTTCTGGGAGTTCACGTCCTAACGAGAACAATTGGGCTCGTGCTCTGTGCTGTTGTTGTACGGGTCTGTATGGTCCGTAGAAGCTACGTGAGTAGTACGCTACTTGGGGATACTATGGTCGCCAACATGAAGGAGTAAGAGTGTATCGTCCTTTTGGGTGTGGAATTTTAGACACATATTCTTACTGAGTTCAAGCAGCAGAAAAGCGCTACTCACATCAACATTTGGGGGCCAATGCCACGATCCCACACGCATCTTAGGTGTTCCTGGCCTCGATGCCTCGTCGCGCGCGCGATGCAGAGGAGGAGCTGAGGTGGGGGAACATCGCTGGAAATCACTTCCCAGCCTCCTACATTGGATGTGGTGCGCAATGTGTAAAGCTTCTTCTAGGGAACATATGACTCAATATTAGGTGTGGGGAGTTGTGTAGTGAAGGAGGAGGTGATTAATGTGAAAGCAACAAACGTGGGGAGCGGCACTTTCTCATACTTAAAGTGTAGCTATCACACCCACAAAGGTTGATCATCCTTGAGGATTGTGCGACCCCCAACCCGCGACCCCAATACGAAAGTTTGCTTTTCAATTTTCGTGTATTTAGAGACATATTTGTGTGGGGCTGTTCATGATGAATTAGGTGAGCATTTGCCATGACAATGCAGGGCGGTTGCTACGCTGCGGTCAGCTAGCCTGGGCTCTACGCCGCTGGGACGTAACCTTGCTGTTGCCCTGCTCCTTTCCTCAGGGTCGTCGTCTAGAATCTACCAGCAAATGCGTCGGCATACTTTTTTTCGTCTATCGAGGTCGAGAGACTTTTAAGTCTTCCCGGTACATTTTTTGCGGTATACTTTTTGGGGGCATAAAATTTATGCAAGCACATTTGCACATTTTAGGGCTTTATTACTTATATGATCCAAGCATGAAACATGCGGGATGCAAGCCTCTACATCAGCAGGGACCAAGCCTCTTGACGGCACGGCATGGATACTTTTTCTAGGGCGCGGGCCCCCCAATGTTGGAAAAAATGCTGGAATCCAATTCCGTATCCGTACTCAACCCGTACTTTATCAACATGATGTTGGAAAAAAAAGCGTACTCAAATTACAACATTTGCCCCGTAGTAGGGGGGTCCCGTATACTTTGTCTACTTTTCTGGCTGGCCTGGTTTTCGACTTCTTCGGCTTCAATCTTCGAATCTTCGTGTGACCAGGACAGAATCAAACGGCCCTTCGAAATTCCTTGTAAACCATGAGTTTCCAGGCCTCCATACAAAGCCATCAAAATCCGTACTGGCGATACTTTTTTTTCCGTACTCAAGAAAAAGTATCTCTGAAGGCCAGAAGAGAAAAAAGTATCTCACTGCACTCACTGGTAGGCTTGAGACAGGCTACTGAGTTTGAAGGGTTCGGGGGTTAAGGGCCCAATACCACCTGCTCCAGCTGCCCAAAGGGGACCACATCGGCCTCGATGATTTTCTGGATTTGTAGCTGTCTTCACTTTATCCCTGAATCTTGAGCCCTTAGTCTTCTGCTCAGGCACCCAGATGCTTTGGAGTCTTCTCGATCATTGGCTGAACTTTGGGCATCCACCGGTCGCTCCAAGGCACAGAACAAAGGGGGAAGCACCGGAGGCGCAAGGAAGTGAGGGTAGACCAGATTGAAGGCAGTGAGGATGGACTAGATTTCAACAGAACTGGCTCTCCAGTCATGCAAAGTAAGTTTTGACACTCAGTTGACAGCTTGGAGTGTCCTCGCATCCTTGAAAAGGAAGCTGCTGAGATGTTGGCCAAGCTGCTGGAGGAGACTGTGTGCCAGTGTTTCCTGGGTGGCAAACTCGCCTAGTCACCATCAATACCCCTTACTGCTAGGGAGCCGAATCAGAATTCCTTACGCATGCCCGTAAGGTACCACCCACTTTGGTGCAAGCAAACCTGCCACGCATTCATGTACGAGGCCTTTTCTTGAAAGCTTCCTAGTCGCCCTGCACCTGCCATGCAAGGGTACCAGAATGAGATTTCCCTTGACTGTAGACCTTAAACCCGTTTGTGCGGTTAATCCGAAGGCACGCCTGGTAGTCTCCCAAGCAGGCCCAACCTGATTAAGCACTTCCCCTTTAGCCCCGCGAATACGTGCTACGTGAAGGAGATGGAGTCCAAAACGCCGAAGGACTCGGGGGATCTCAGGATCTCACAGAGCAGTTTCTGAAAACTAGGCGTTCTGATTCTGTTAAGGTTTTCGCCGCGCAAACGCAAGGATCTGAGAGAGACCGCAGTTGGAGCAACCCTTCAATGTTTTTTTTACTTCTTCCTGCTTAGCTATTAGACTCGAGTATGATATTATGGTCCCCAATAACTACGTGCAAGCCATGGACAAGACCCATCGTACCTGATTGCATGCCAAGAACTTCTTGATGAGACTAGCTTGAGGCACACATTGCACAAGTGCCGTGACATCATTCAAGCCCTCGGTGCGATTATTGCCAAGTTGTATAATTATTTGTCCTTGACCATTTTTATTGGAGAGGTCAAAGTGCCGGGCGCGCCTTAGATGGCCGTTCAAAGTCCGTCGATAATAGTGCTGTCCACTATATAGGGTAAGATTATATCTTCCGTTTAGGTATGGTAAACTATCAGAGAATATGATTCCACATAGCAACCTGTGCAACTGTCCCAAGAAAACTTTCCGAAGAAACCCCCCCATGTCTAGGGCGAGCCTTTTACGGCAGCTTCCGCCTGTTGAAGCGTGGTGTTCTAAACACTAGTGACCACTGATCAGGAGCCCTTACACTTTGGGTAATCGTGTTTTGAGGGAAATCATAGGCGGGACTAAGGGACCTGTTTGTCCTTGCAGAGCGCATGTGACAAGCGTGCGTGCACTGGGTTGCTGTCAAGGATTTTCAGCTGAGCAAATATATTAGGAAAGCCTCAACATCTTCATAAACAGGTGTCATGGTAGCACAAGCAGAGAACCAAATTGTTTGCCATATATACCCGTATCCTGGTAACTCAGTTTAACTAAGTTCCTCGTCTCAGCTTGACTAAGTTTCCTAGCAGTATCCGAAGCATCGAGAGCCAAGCCATAGCTCAGCAGAAGGAAGCCGCAAGTGGGAGTAATTTGTTTTTAAGTTTTCAACATGGCAGGAAAAGCTGGGATTGCAAAATGAGTGGATTGCCTGCTGCTCGGACCGTGGGAGGGTTACGAAAGGTGTATCGGGTGACGCAAGATTAAGATTCCTCCATCCAGAGTTACTGCTGTTCCAAAATTCCACAAAGATCAGTTCTGAATTCCAGAGAAGGACCGCTGAGGGTTTCATCTCTCCATGCTTCAGAACCTTGTCTAACCTAGCCAATCTGCGCAAGCAATCTCTGACTTTATGTCTTTACTCTGGGTATTACGTTTTGAGATCATGCGGTGTTTTTCTTCGCTGATTTCGGCACCTGGGAGCGTGTTTGGGAGTGTGTTTACTCAGAGAACTGCAAGATCCTCCCAATTCTGGGACCTTCTGGGATCCTCAGAATAAGTCCTAAATGGTTTTGGGGATACATACCGTAGGGTGTCCCTAGTCTTCCAGCAATGCCCAGATCGGAACCCATACATGCCACCCCAGAGGTGTAACAACCTGGGACCCTTGTGTTTGATGAAGCTGGCCCCGAACCCGCAACCCATGTTACTGTGCTATCGTCACTGAGCCCGAAACCATGCAGGCATGCACCCCAAATCAAAAGGTCCCATGTTATTGATACACCCTACGATGGGACCGCACATTTTGACAAGCAGGAAAACCGAGGTCTCTTCATTACCTCTATAGCGCGGTTAGATGGGCCCTGTGGCCTTATTTAGGGCCTGGCGGCACAGGGCGGCCTGGCCGTCGCCCTTCCAAAACTCAGCCAAGATGTGAAGACCAAGCCCACCCCAAATGCACAGAAAATTGCTAGTCTTGCCATCCGGTATTTTTTTCCTGTTTGGAAGTGCTTGTTCTCTCGAGTTTAATCCAAAACGGTTAAAATGGGGTCCCAGTTCTGCTGATGATGTTCCCGTACGAGGCGCGCGCGCGCGCGCGCGCCTCATACAGGAACATCATCAGCACAATTGGGACCCCATCTTGGCTTGATTGAGACCAGGAGGGGTCAAAAACCCAAGAAAAGGCATGAAAAATAGCATTGAACCACAAACATTACCCACAGCGTGTATTTTGAGCGTTTTGTTGGTGTTTACAGCGCTTCTTAAGCGCACAACAACCCCCCAAGATCCAGCATCATCAGCATCATGATCATGAGGCCTGCTTAGGGGCCACAAAAGTGCTGAAAATATGGGCAAAGCGCACGCAAAATACATGCAACATGCACAGGGCTTGGCCTGGGCAATGAACGCCAAACCTGTCTCATGCTTGTCATACAGTGCAGATCCTACCAACACTGGTATTTACAGCCACAAACACTGCCCACAGCATGTATTTTGAGCGTTTTGTTGGGTCTATAGGGCATTTTAAGCGGCCTGCAGCCCCCCAAGAGCCAGCATCATGAGCATCATGGGGCCTGTTTGGGCCCCCAAGTTTCTTCTTGACACCGCACATATGAGGCTTCAAGACCCCTCCAAAACTCTAGGTATGTTGAGGTGGCCAAAAGCGAGAAACGAAGGCCCAATTGTGCTGATGATGCTGGCCCAAAAAAACATGCCCAAAACCTTCCGTAGCATGGGGGGAAGCCTCACAAACGCAGCCAAAATCATCGTAATTTTTGACCCCCGTCAGGGCCTCCAAAGGAGGTGTCGGAGCCAGTGGCGTCACCCCGTATAAGCATAGCTTAGCTAGGCGTGCATCCGCACTGTACCATGACGGCCAGGCCGGATTCTCCTGGAAATCCTGAAGCCGTGATCCCTTAACCCATTAGCTATACCTGGTCCTTGGAAGCCTCCGACTTGATGTTTGAAGTTGGACAGGACCTGGCCAAGCTCCGTCTTGGGGGTGGCGATTTGACCGGGGCCGAGGACGGTTTTGGGTTTGGGGCTTGCGACCTGGCTGGGGGCTTGGGATTTGAGGATAGGGTCTAGGCTAAAGACTAGACCAAGGGCTTCGGTTGTTAGGGCTAAGGGCAGAGAGATTCAACTAAGATCCCTTTCGGGGATTCATAGGCATATGTGCGTTCAGGCTTTGGGCTGTAGGGCTTATCTCAAAGGTGGGCACCTTGTTGCTACATTAGAGGGTCTCTCGAGATGCGTGGAAGGAACATGAATTATGAAGGCATGACAGGGGGATTGTTTCTAGAAACTTTCACATGCTTCTTTCCTGTTGCGCTATACTTGCCACCAGTGCTGCTATTGATTGCGCTGTTGTTCTTCTGGTTTGTATTGCTCGCATTCTTACACAGATGAATGCTGTTTATCGCTTGAAGCCAGTCGCGAAGCAAGAACAAATTTGCGACTCTTTTGTGAGCTGCTGGCTGTTCTGTTCCTTCTGTAATTATCACGTCGTTATGAGGTTTTCGAACTTGGCTGAGTAGCCGCGCTTGTGCTGCGGACCTTGCCGAGGAGCTGTACCGCCGGGTTTTGGCTACACGACAGGGTGAGAGGCGTTTGGAGACAGCAGATGCGGAGTTCCATTTGGGCGAAACTTGGATTAATTCAGAGCTCCATGCAGAGTCGTCCAGGAGTGGACTGAGAACCTTGCTGAAGTCATGGGATGAACTATAAGACTTCTGTTTTTTCTCGCAGACAAGGCCTGCCTCAGCAAGCAGGGGAAGCATGCTGAAGCAGAGAAGTTCCATGGCAGCGCTGCTGAGACATACACGCTGTGGTATTCTGCATGTGATCCATGCACGCTTGGCGCCGTCAGCAACCTGGCAAGTTGCCTGGCTGCACAGGGCCGAGGGCATGAGGCCGAGCCACTCCACCGCCGTGTGGCCGCAGGCTTGCGTGCAGCCCTGGGTGCCAGCAACCCACAGACGCTTCGTGCTGAAGAACTCCTCCGTGGCGCACGAGAAGTTCCTGAGGGCACTTGGCCGTCCAAGAAGCCAGGCCCAATTCTGCCCAAGACTGGCGACCGGCTCAAGATTTGCACCTCCAAGACTCCAGCGCGCTGTGTGAGCCCACGTGTGGGCAGCCCATCTTACAAGTCCGCCTCGCCAGTGCGGCCGAGCTTTCGCCAGCCATGGCGGCCCGCCCAGGTTCTGATCACCCGCGCCCAGCCTCCTGCTCGGGTGCGAATATGAGGGAGTCTCTCCAAAGCAAAGCCACAAAAGAATGTAGCCTTGCAACCAGAGTTCTCAAAGAGAGGAGAGACCCCTCGAGATTTCTGCACTGTTGTGGTCCTTGCCACTGCAGCTGACAAGTTACTCGAGCTAAACTATACAGGATTCACATGGAGCTTCAAGTTGCATTCTCATGCAGTGCCTGCTATTTATTTTGCACAGACCTCCTGGACGATGGAACAACAGCTTCCAGGATCAATGCACATGCCTGTAGTGCAGTTTTCGCCCCATCTTGCATAGAACCAAGCGAGTTTGCAAGATGTCCTGGCCAAGCATGGAGAAGGGAATTCGCAAAAGCAGGGTCCTTGCTCTTAGCATCTTGTAGAAAGGGTGAAGCGTGACCCATGCTTTTGAAAAGCCCACAAGAGTTGGGTTTCGAGTCGCATGCCAAGGGGGCTTTGCCAAGCAAGCGCCTGGAGCAGGGAGAGATTTGCAGCGAGCTAAGGTCTCTAGAGTTTAAGTCTTACTGAGGTTGCCTGGACTTACAATGCCCGGAAGATACTGTGCTTAAGTCTGGGCCCACGCGGTAGCGGCAGGTGTAAGAGTAGCTCTAGTTTTGCTAGCCTATTTGCTGTTGCTATTTCCACTTACTTGCACTGTGATTGCAGTGCCCATGCTCCTCCGCTTGCCCCCTTTGCCGGCTTGCTGTGTGACGGTCGGGCCAGCGGCTTGCTGGAACTAGGGCATGTAACAAGAAAGCAATAGAGACTGGCGTGTTGAGCCGTGAAGAAGACCAGTTCCTGCCCGACTGCGCTTCGTTGCAGTGCAACAGTTTAGTACGCCTACGCTCGGAAGACAGGGCATGCTTGACGGAGGGACGTGTGCACAGGAGAAGTATATGGACATCAGTTTCAGGCTAGGCTTGCTTAGCACGGCCGCTGCCGCAGCGTGTTTGAATTCAGAGCCATCCCCGCGGATGCTTGACCGCAAACGGGGAAGTATTTGTGCACATATCCTGGCTGTCCATGCTCCTGCTCTTCTGGGCGTCTTCTGGCAGCATCCAAGATGTGTCACCCCTGGAGATGAGCTACCCGCTACCCTCCCCCAACAAGCCCTACACAAAGGTCCATGCCGCGTATAAGATAGGCCCCCTGCATCCATTTGGAGACCGCTTGGACATTTCATGGTTGTTGGAGTGAGACTAGATCCTGAAGCCATACATCCATCCCCGTCATAGATCCTTCTATACCGCACAGATGATTCCCGCAACGCCCTGTTTGGGCTTTTGTGTTTGTTTGGGAGAATGGCGTGCCAGCTCAGCTGGTAGACACCGCAGCGCGCGGTGCAAGCGACGAATCAATCGGACAGGCCAACCAACAAGCTGCGCAACGCTTCCAGCAAAAACTGCACAGCCAGTTCCCGAGATGAGGATTTCTCTGTTGGTCCTCCTCATGAAGCACCCAGAAGCAGCCATGTTTTGGGGAGCCGGCTCTAGCATCTTGGCAATGTTTCCATACCAGTTGTGTAGGAAAACCCTCGCGTGTAGACTCACATGTTTCTATCCTATCATCAATCAGCTACATTCGATTTGAATACCCTCCCCCACCCCCATGACCAAGCTCTGCCCTCGCCGAACATGTTGTGACGGCAATGCTTTTCGAGCGCCTCCTTTGCGGAGACGACATGCGTGAGTGTCTCGAAGCCATGGGTCCCGCATCTAGAGGTTCTTTTAAGGCGTTGTATGGCGGTGTAGAGACTCGGCAAAGTTGGGTGAACGGGAGTTTCTCAACATACTCCTATACATTGTAATTCTAGGATCCCTTAGGAAACCTCTGTTCTCGGAAGCCCTCAAATCAGGCTTTCGGATTATCAACTTTAGGGTGTTTAAGTTTACTAGAGGGATCCATCCCTCGAGGCCTTACTAAAAAGAGCGAAGGTTTAGGGTCAGTCCTTGCAACAGGAATCTACCAAGATCTACCAAGTTAACCCGTGCGTTTTAGCTCATACAAAAACATCTCATATAGCCTTCTTCGCCAGCCTGCTCGCAAGAATTCCGTGGCCAACCGGCTGTGTCCCCTGAAACTCCTCCTGCTTTTGCCGGCTGGCGTGCCCGCGCATCCTTTTGCTCAACATCCAGGAAATTGCATTAATTCGATCAAGCCACAACAAGCTGTCGCAAGTGATGCAGTCAGACGACATGAAGGCATTTAGGTTGCAAGCTTAGTGCAAGTTTAGTCATTTGTAAGCGCTTGGGCAGCGAAGGCCTGCTCGTAGCACCAAGACTGCAGGCTTTTTTCAAACACGGAAGAGGATTGAAATTGCGGAGGTTCAGCCTTTGCCCAAAACGCGTCTCAGAAATGTGGAGTGGAAGCTGTTGGTAAAGCACTTTTCAAAAACGTGGCCTGACATGGCACGTGGCTTCAACAGCACGCGACGCCGTGCCATTTACTGCTTCTGAAAGGCCTTCAGCTGAGAAGATGCTGGTTTTGACATCCCGACACATCTTTCCTAAAGTGGCTCCATGTCCGGGAAAGTCGAAATCATGTTGGTATCCTTCATGCAAAAACATCTGCATTCCAAATGCTTTAACGGAGGATTGTCAGGCTTCCCTGCCAACAAGTAAATTGTAATTTGCGAGTCCCACCCCTTTTTCTGTGTGGCAAGGTTTCATGGCTGCAGACCTCGAGCAGCCAGAAACGCAGCTCACGCAGCCTGCCAATGCTGCAATCGCCAAGGCACAGCGTCTAGGGTCTGGGATTCGGTCCAGGTTCTGGTGTAAATCGGTGAGTGTGTGCGCGCGCATACAGAAAAGACATATACATATATATATATATATAGATATAGATACATACATATATATATATACATGTATGTGTGTATGTTGAGACTATACGTGTGCAGGCGGCAGGCGATTGCTTCCTTTGGTAGGAAGCAGGGAAAAGACGAAGCTCAGGAACGAGACCATGTTGCCGTCTTGATCCCTACGGTGTTCCCCACCGTCAGCGATTTGGACGAGCCATGCCCTTGGCGCTAAGAAAAGCGGGCCAAGTGGTGGCTAGGTTACTGTATATTCTAGAGTCCCTCATATACTTATCATTTGGGTTGCACTAATCTTCCGTACTATGCAGCAGGGGCCATGGCATCCTGTGCTCTCCCGTCAGGAGACTACTAAGGACTAAGCCGGTGAAGATCAAGCAACACTTTCGAATGCAACCCAAAGCCCATGCTGTGTTTGGAATTCAGGTCTAAGAAGCCTGCGCAACGAGCGCCCTTCGAGCTGGGAGAGAGCCGCTTTCAGCAGCATTTCGCATGCCCATGAAGCGGTGTAATTGATTCAGTGCGCGGGATGGACAACCATGCATGCTGCCAGTGTGATGATAGCACAGATCTGCGATGCACAAAAAGACTTCACCTACGAACCTAGCCTGTAGAAAGATGGTACAAGACAATATGGCCACTTGATGGACCGGGGTGCGTGGCAGGCCATAGAGTTGCAGCGGCTAACTACCCCATATGCCTTGAGAAGCATATTGGGGAACAAAGCCTTCCCATTTCATTCAAGGAGTCTTCCGCAAGTAACTGCTGAAGGCTCAAAGCTGATCATCGGCCGCGATAGAAGGTCAGACATCGTGGCCCGGGGCTCAGTACAGCCAGGGGCCCCATTTTTTGATTTTAGATCTGGGGTCCCCTTCAGTATATCTTAAATGTCTCTTTGGATCATGGTAGGATACTTTTTCGCAGGAACCACCCCCACAAAAAACGGAACCTGCAATCTCAAAAACGCTGTGATTGCCGAGGATTCTTTATTAAAGAGCCCCTGACATATGATATTTGCTGTGGCTCCTCCAGCTTTCAGAAGTTGTCTTACCACGTTCTGTTCTGTCTCGTGTTGAGGGTTGAGAGCCTCAGCAGTTGAATTACCGGGTCTGGGGCTCACGCTCTAAAGTCTGACTTCATGCAGCCCTCAGAAAAGTTGAGATATTTGCTGTGCATGCAATGCGTCCCTGCATATGTTGCCAAGCAAAGGTTGCAGATCCGCGCTGCTTCGATGCACACAGAAGGATACTTCTCAATAGGTACCCCCTCTCACTGCCTAGGCTGTTTTTAATCTAGGGGTGCGGCAGAGGGATTCATGGTTCTGCACCGACCGTTTGAATCCCTATGATACTCGCCTCCTGCACAATCCTGCAGTCCCTCTACTGCATGTTTCCGAATGCAGTCTTTGCCGTGACTTTTTGTGCAGGCTGCAAGTGCGGGTGGACAGGGGCAACAATAATTGTAAAGGTCGCTGGAGGTCCCTACGTGTGATACGGGCTCTAGTATACCCTATTGATGGTCCAAAAAGGGGCTCCTGCTTTGGGATAAACTGTACTGTGCATACTTGGAAGTCGTTCTTACTCTCGCATGGGGCACGCACCTTAGGCTCTGATTCGCCTGTGTCTTTCCCTGTCCAGGCTGTTCACGACAGCGCGGGGCCCAGCCCAAGTTTCGCCGAAACAGAAGTTCTGGACATTCAAAGATGACTACAGAACCTACAATGTGACGGCAAGATATTCGCTGTAATGTGGATTTATACTCTGCCATTTTGGAGGAAAAGCAATTTAGCCAAACTCTTACTTTTCATGGCCTGACAACCCGTGCATGTCCTAGCACTTTGACAAACACAAAAAGTTTTTCTTGATCAGCCCTTTGATTTCGACAAGCTCCTCGCACTACTTCGTCACTCGTTGTACCCATTTCAGAAGCCCTATCCCATTCTGATCATGGACCTCGGTAGACTGTAGCATCACAACCTAAACTCTATGTGTATGTATATGTATATGTATGCTTCGCCTTCGCAAGGCTGCCGTTTTTTCCTGAACTGTCTGTTGAAGACATCGTTTGCAATTCCAGGTTCAGTCAAAACCGTCGTTGGGGTTGTGGGTCTAACATTTGGGCTTAGGGCTCAAGGCTTGCTCTAGTGTCCTCTAGTCTTGTTCGCATGATGAAGTTTCCGTGCTTGAGCAGTGACCTCTCTTAACGGTCAGGTGTATAGGGGCCTGCAGGATTTCAGCATCAACCCTACCCCCTGAGACTAGCGGGCCCCAGGACCATTATTGTAGGCTCTTGGCAGTATTGGAAAGACCATCTTCTGCGACATTTTGGGAGCTTCTGAAATCATTGCCCCTTGTCTTTTTACGTGGCTAAGGGTTTGGGATCTTGGCTCTAAGGCTTAGCAGTTCAGGGCTACTGGGAATTCCATTATAAATTAGGAGTCGACTACAATGCAGAAGCTTTGAGTCCCAAAAGTTCTTTGTGGTGAGGACACATACTTGGGGCTCATGCGATTTGCAACTGAAGTTAGGGTGACGACCCTAGCTGTAGTACTCTCTAGCTGTCCTCGTGCAGGTTGCGCTGGTCATAAGCCGGCATGTAACCTAGCGACCTTGTCATGATGTTACAAGTAGTAGGGCAGAACCCCGACCCCGACTATAACTAGCTTATGAACTTCCAAGGAAGTTTTGCTTATCGCGCACGAGGCATTTGCAGGTGTACCGCGACACGGACATTGGCATGTTTTTGGTGAAGCAGCTGGGAGCCAATGGCTCCTGGGTAAACACCAACAGGCCTCCCGCTCAATCATGCAGGGCTGACAGGGTGGAGGATAGAGACCAAGTTTGAGATGGTGGGCGTCCCCATGTTTGGCTTAGAGACAGCTGACTACCCAAGTTACTTGCAAGAATATTCGACCCCCAGTTGCCATTCGGCATTGCCCAGCCGGTCTGAGTACGAAGCATGCTGCTCATGCTGCGCGATCTACCATGCCTCTGCCCTATTAATTGGCTCACAAAGTGGCACTTGCCGCTCCACTGTAACAGCAGCCACTTCACCAGTTCGATTCACCAAACAACAAGGGCCTTCAAAAAATGAGGTATTCCACATCCAATTGAGAGCATCGAACTCGTTCCGTGCTGAGCATGCAATGCCGCTGGCATTTGGCATACGGCAACATCGGCAACCTGGCCAACGACGAGTGCATGCTGCAATTGCTGTGACTGCGATAACCGCATTGGCTCGCTTGCAGACTTCAAGCTTTGCATATCCTGTGCCACGGATGCAGGGCTCCTTGATTGAGCCGGAGCAGTGTGAGGAGATTGCGTACGATTGCTGGGAACGCGCAAGAGTAGATGAGAACATTACCTCAGACCAGTTTGACAAAGTACGGACGGTCTTTGGCTATGGCTCACTGATTTTCCGTCCGGGGTTCCCGTACCAACGTATGTACCCCGCATGTGTCCGCGGATACCTTCGGCGATTCTGGCAGATGTCCTGCGATCACAGGGGAACGCCCGAGTTCCCAGGCTTCCCGCAACCTTGAACTACCGAATGCTTATTAGGAGGGAGTCATGGAATGGATCCCCACAGTAGTCCCTCTGCAAAACGCAAGAACAAGACTTGTGCTGGATTTACATGGGACGTACGCATGCGGCATGCCCACTCTAAGTTTGTCCATGATCCCACTACAGGCCGTGTCCTGGCCTTGCTCAGAACTCAGGCACGGGGGCTGCCAAAGGCAAATTTTCGGCCCTGCTTACATTTGAGGGTGCAATGTCCATTTCAGTGTGCATAGCCGCTTTTCCTGGGATACATACAGTGGTGTGAGGGCAGGATGCTCTGACAAGCTCCCTTTTTCCTTGGTGGGAGCTATGGTTAGCAGGATTTGTCGAGCACTGGTGCTCCTCCAAGTCATATAAAACAACAACTGGGGCATCGCCGTCGAAAATAAGCACCAAACCTGTCTGCGAAGGGAAGTGAAGAGGCCCTGCGAGCATGGTTCCTGTTGCCCGTCTCTTTCTCAAAACAGGGATCGCCTGGTGGCACCCCTTCTGCGGCCCAACATTCCTGCATCCTTATTCAGTACCCCGAGAATGCATCCATGAACCCTAAATTGTGCCCTAGGAACTGTTTCAAGTTCCTGGTGTGGTCAGGATGTACGCCAGGTTGCAACTGCCGATGGAGAGGACGTTGTCCACGGTATGGCTTTCGAGGCAGGAGGTTGAGCCCCAGGATATCCCTTAATGCGGACTCTTGTACGTAGGCTATGGATGGTAACATGAGGAGTACCTCTGAATATTGGAGCTAACATGTAAGGGCCCTATGCGTTTTTTTTTGATATTTTGTGTAGGAGTTTCTCGACGTTATCTCTACAAACTCCTGAATAGAGAAACCCTCAAGCTCTTTATTGTCCCTGTAACTCTCTTGGGTGCCACAGCATCCCCTTGCTTGGAACTTGGAACCCCGGTTTGGAAGAGGGTGCGCAAAGTGCTCCTTTTCTGTCTGTCAACACTGCTAGGCCTATCACAGGTACCTGCTTCAGGTGGCGACCACATCCCCCCCCCCTACACTTCTTTCTCATACGCCCTCCTTATAATACTGACATTCATATTTTGGTCCACAAAGCTGTGTATTGCCGCGAGGTGGATGCCACAGACTGGCCATCTGTGTTGGACACCTTGGACATCCGCGAGAGGCCCCACAGAGCGACATAACCATGTTGATATCAAGAACAGTAGGCAGCATAAGAACATTACAGTGGATAGCAGAACCAACAGTATTAGTATTGCAATCAGCAAGCACTAGAAGAGATATGTTCCCAGCTTAAAGCTTGGTTTGCCTCGAACAGTACTGCATTGTGCGAAATCGAACCTGTTTTACAGATTCAGCTCGGAGATTCGGGGACGCTTTTCTAGAGGCAAACCGGTGACAGGCATGGATACACGCGGACCCTGACGAAGCTCTACCCAACCAGCAGCGACTTTGGGGCCTCTGACTCCTGCGGGGAAGCTGTCATCTACTATACCTATGACCCGGAGCCATGGCGATGATGTGAATGTAGGGTGCAAGGTTCAGGACGTAGGATTGTTCAGGATTGAGGGCTTGAAGTTATGCAATGGCAAGCACTCCTTGGTTATTAGTTGAGCATGGGGAGGGGGCATAGGTGATAGGGCTCAAATTCGGTCTTCTCTTATACGGGTGGACTGTTGCCCCAAAACACAACGAAGTACCAGGTAGATGAACCGAAGGTCAATTTTCGAAAGTGGTTACACGAATCCTGAAACAATCCTCAAAACGGTGTCGTTGCGCCGTAAAGTATGACGCCGAAAGGGAACCTTGATTTAGACAAGGGCCCCGATCGTGCACTTCGAAACCACGCGCCGAGAACAGAACATTACTTCATTACTTCGGAGACATTGGGAGAGAGAGAGAGAGAGAGAGAGAGAGAGAGGAGGGAGAGCGAGAGAGAGAGAATGTACGAGGAGTGCAGTGCGGCCTATGCCGGTCCAGAGGATGTGGAGGCGACAGCGGAGGTCTCCGGAGCTTCCAAAGTCTAACTGGGAGGTTGGTAGTGCTTATTAACTACTTGCCACTGGCCTTGCTTCAAGTATCTTCTATCAGTATCCCTAGCTGAATTTCTATAGGTTATCCCAGGTACAGGCAGGTTTCGAACTCCAGTTCCAAGATGTTCTAAGCACGTAGTGTTTGTTTCCCTTAAACCGAATAAGGACCCCTTCTTGTCAGGGAGGGCCACGAGACCTAAACTAGATGCCTTACAGCCTCACTTTTTGGAAGCCCGTAGGTGATCGCAAGGGCAGCTGGTCCTTCTGGGCCCAATGACGAGCACCTGAGTGGAAGTTTTGCATTTTAGGTGCAAGCTTAAGATGGAAGCAGGCATAAGGTACCGCTAATGTCTGTGCATGAGGGGGGTTGGGTTCTTGTTAAGTGGCAAATGCTTTGAGCACTAGCTTGGGGGTGGGTGTGTGGGTTTGTCGGCTGGGGTCTTCGGGCTCAGATTTTAGGGAGGGTGTAGAGGTGTTGGAGCGGAATTGTGATTTCTTTGTGTCCTTGGGGATCTTGTTACATAGGCCTCCGTTTTCTAGATGACCCCCCTCACTAGCAAGGTCCTGAAATTATGTGTTCCGTTGGGAGGCCATCATGAGTAGTTGAGGCTAAGCTACGTGCATTCTAGTTTGGTTATCAATGTGCGCCATGTTTCAAGGCGTGCCTTGTGCATGCTGGAGGCCAGCCACTGCAAAGAATTTTCCTGTGTTGGTGGAATCTGTCATGCGATTGCGTCCAACAAATCAAACACGCATTCAAACTTAATAGGTCTCGAGCCATATTGTCCAGGAACTCGCATTTGAGCCCAACCCAGCTGCGTTTCAGGTATCTCTTCTCGCTTGTGGAGGCGGCTTGGCGTTCTGTGATTCCCGGAGACTGTGAGATGGCCCGTTTATCGTTCTGTTCAGGGTTCAGGGTGTCAGCCCCGAGAACGGGGACCATGATTTGCGCAACGCTTTCTCCTACGCCTGGTAACGTAGAAGCCTGTTTAAAACCTAAGCGAGGGCCCTGGATGTGTGTCGGGGAATTCCTCTACAATCCCTCATAGGAGCATCCCCCAGTCTGGAATCCCAATATGTGATTGAGGGATGCGCTCAGTGCGCGAGCATGCGGCTCATAAAACCCAGGGGCCAGCAGGGAAATCCCACTCCAGCCGAGCCTTGCACCCGTGATGGCGGTTTTGCGATTTCGCAATCCAGCAAAAAGCATGGTACATTCGTTAGATGGGCCATGACGAGCTCCAGGACAGGGGCGCTTTTCAACCTGCGTAAAGCCGGCTTTCATCGTGGGACCCGGGGTCACGTTCGAGCTACCTCGCCTGGAAATATGAGTATCCAGTCCAGAGTGCGGGCAGAGCTGCGACGTCCTCTCCTCACGGCTGCCCCCACAAACAACTACAATGTTAGCACTGAGCTAGCAGCAGCATCATTTGGGTTTGAGCCCCAGTCTGTGCCTACAGAACCTCAGACGCCTTGGCCTTTCAAAGCCTCAAAACACCTAAAAAGGATTTCACAGACCGAAAAGCCTGCAAGTGGCCATCTGCTTCTGAGGCACTGAAGGAGTTTGACCTGCCAGAGGATGGATATCTGATCAAGCTCCTTGCTGCAGTCAAGCGGAGGAAAGCGTGATTCGCCAGAGACCTGAAAAGGAGCCCGTTGCCTCTCTGCACTTGACAGAGGATTGCAACTTAAGTTAAGCTTTTATCTCATTTATCTCTTAAGCGGTCCTCAACTTGAAGGAAACCCGCGGACCCCCTTCTGACAGGGCTGCTTTCTAAACGCTGTCGACTTCCATGGGGAACAATGTTTGTTAAGGGGGAGCGCAGGAGTGTACAGTGTAGACCCCACATAGCCCGCCATATGACGTCAGAACACAGTCCACACAAGTCGAATCCAAGCCGCCTTTACATGTAACAGGTAGGCTAGAACTATTCCCATCATCTTCATAGCTTGCATATATATATATATGTTACACCCCAAATTTGCTTCCTTTACATACTTGAGCACCCCTGGAATCGCAGAGGCACAGGAATTTTCCAAAATCCTTGGACATCCCACATGCCCGGTTCCACATATTATGATTTCGCTGGGTACCAAATCCTTTGTTGGAAAACTACATAATCCAGTATAAAACTAGGCATGCGCCCTTTCACATTCCAAACTTCCCCTACTCCTTTGCGCCCGCAAAGCTCTACTCAAAACACTGTGTGAGTTTTATCCTTGACCGCATGTGCTATGGCGTTGCTGGATACTTGACCCTTGCTGAGATGAAGTCCTACATGGCCCATACCAAATAGGTGTTATTCACTTGCGCTTTCAAGCTCCTATCTTAAAAATGACTGACAATTTCATAATGAGAAAGCTACATGATGAAACTACCAGCAAGGATCATAGTCTGAATGCGGATAACACCCTACCTCACACAAGCCAATCCCTGCGCAATGTGTGAAGAATCCCCATAGCAAACTCAAACTCAATAGAACCACTTGGGCCTTGTATTGTTAGCCAAGTATCCGTAAGACGAATTCCTCAATAAGGACCTCTAAAGCAGCTCACAATAAGGATCCCTAGCAGCTAGAGAGGAAACTATATAGGCTTTGTGTTACAGTACCACTCTACTCAGTCCTTGCGTTGCCACTCAAATATCCGTAATACGAATTCCTAGATGAGGATCTCTAGTGAGAACGTTTGCAAGTAGCTCACAGGGAGGATCCCTACAAGGACCTCAACTGGGCATTGTACTACCAATTCTTTTAACGAGACTCTTGACACAAGCATTTCCCAATGAAGATCCCAATGGTTGCACGGACCTAACATAGCTTTTTTATTCTCATCGGACTGTCTGTAGTATGAATGCCGCGCAAAGATCTCCAACGAGAACTCACATTCAGGATCCGCAGCAAGGAGACCAATCGACAAGCCTCAATATGGGAACCAATCAAGACGCTTTACTTACTTCTAAATCTTATCCCTTGTCAACTCCTCAAGAAGCACTCCTACTCAGGATCCAACCCTACAAGACCTGTAACCCTGAGTCAGGATCCCTGGTTTAGGTTCCTATGCGGGACGCTAGGAAGTCTGATAGGCTCTGTTACTCCGGGCATCGGATAATTACTTAGCTACTAAGTGTCTATGTCTGCAATCGAAGGCGTCAATATAAGAACTAGAATTTTGAGATCCTTTACTGTAGCATGTGCTGGAATCTTCAAAATCAGAAAAATGTCTATCAAACATAGTGAGAGATTCATTGAATGCAGACTCTAGTAAGCTATATTACAATATGAGTTTCTGATGTTCGGAATCCAAGATTCTAAGAGGGGGGATCCTTCTTTGGGATCTTGGATATGATTCTTGGCTCCCAAAAATATTGAAGAATTCAGCTTTACCATTCGGAATCCAGGACAGTAAGACTCTAAGATTCTGCGGAAGTCTTTCTTGCAATCTGGGATTCCAAATTCCGAAAGACGAAGACATCCAGGATTGTAAGATTCTGGAAGGCAAGAATCGATCAGAATCTTAGAATATTGGATTACAAGTATTGCAAATTTGTATCTTTGATATATCTCATATTTTGACAGCCAAGAATCCAAGATGACAACAAAGAGTCCACAGAATCTTTTCAGTCTTGAGCTCGGATACCAAACATTCATATTTGAGTATTTTCAAACGTTTCTAATTTCCTTTGGGCGCCAAGAATCCAAGATTCCAAGAAAGCGTCCCCCAGAATCTGACAATCCTGGATTTAGATTCTTAGAAACTAGTCTGGTTAACACTTGTGTAAATATTCGTAAGATTTTGCATTGCTTCAAAGCGCTTATGTATGCAATTTCCTGCTATAACATCAGAGCGTATCAAAAGGTAGGATCTAGGATCTTGACGGGTACCATATGTATACATATAAATATATATGTATTTACGTATTTATATACATATCTACCGTATATTTCATGTGTGGTACATATATATATACATATCTACTAGATCAGCCGCATAAAGCTGAGGCTCTTTCCTAAGTCAAGTTGGTGGCCGCAGGCTGAGCGAAGGTGAAACCCGTGCCCTTTGCCACGGGGACGAGGCGCTCCGTCACCAGAGTATGGCATTTCGAGTCTAGGATGTGAGACTTGATATATACACGTGTACACATACATATTCATGAACATGTCAGGTGGTCTGTGCGGAATGCTGGGATTTCTCTTGCCCATTCCAGACAATGGTCTAGAAAACGCTTCCCAATTCTGCACGTTCTTCTGTACGGCAGATCTCCTTGGTCATCCCAGCTCACACATCTGATGATGAGAAGGCTCGCAAGTGTCCAGCATGTTGTTCGGTGCGCGGTCCAATGATAGCTCGCTCCACCGAGTTTCTGCCTTCCTTGAAAGGCCTGCACTGCTTGGGTTTTGAAGCCAAACAGCCTTGCACTTTGATGACCTTTCATCATGGGAACCTTAGTGTTGACTTCATTGCTACACCCCCTCCTCCCACGATTTATCTATCTTCATTGTGGGGGGGCCCTAGATAATTCTGCCAAAAGCGTTGGTTTAAACATCTACACAGAATTAATTGCGGGATTGTGTATGCAGCCGCACAGAGACGAAAGTTAGAAGCTGGTGTGTTCTTGTCCTCCGCAGCAGCGCCAAAACCGACTGACTGAGTGAATGCAGGGTACGGCTTGGATAAAACATGAATCAGTTATTATAATCTAATCAAGGTGGATATCCCAAACAATTATCAATTTCCAGAATCCTATAATTGTGGGCCCAGATAATTTTGTTCCGGCGGCGGGATTCTAAATTTGTGGCTCGTCCTTGATGTGAAGCCAACATTATTTCCGAACAAGGACGTCCTGTTTTGGGAAGCTGTCAGTAAGAAACGATTCGAGACTTGCACCCCCTCAAAACCAACTGCCGCGAGGCCTTCGCGGTATTCGTCTTCCGGGAATACTCGCCGCAGGACTACTAACAGTTTGAGGTTTAGAATTGTGGGGTTATGGGCTTTGGGGTTACAGCAGGTTGGGACTTCCTGAGGTTGGATGAGCACACAGCAAGCCCAATTCTTGCTGAGTGACAAGCCTTCCCTGAATCAGATCTGGGATCCTAACATGATTTGAGGTGCGTGCCTTTGTCCGTGAGAGGCTATTGGGGTCTACCACTTCTTGAGAAAACCATCAGACTTCAACCAAAAGTCAGAAAAGGCCCTGACTTGAATCGTAAGCTCAGCTGCGCAGTGTACTTCCAAGAATCTGGGAATGGCGGAGCTTACGAGAAAGGCTCTGCCGCGGGTGTTGTAGGCAGAAACCACGTCAACAAGTTGCGTTTGAGGAAGAGTTGCTTCGACTGCCGACAGCTTTGAAGCGGCGGAGGTCAGCTCAGCAGTTCAGGGCTTTATACCCCTCAACAGGCGATGGTGGATTGAAGCTAGGTGCATCAGGATCTATTGAGCGTCCACAGGTCAGAAAACCCATTACTGAAAGCGGGGGTCGTACGCAGGGATCCAATTGCTTCGAGAACATTCGCATCCCTCGAAGTTGTTTCGTGGTCCCTGAAGCGCGAGTGGCAGCCTAGTCGATACTTCTCTGCTACTAGCATTGTTGTGGTGTTTGATGCCTTACACAACTAAGTATTGCGATACTGGCATGCTGTAGGCGCCCAGCTTGCCTCCCAGTGCTTTGCAAGGACATGTCCACCAGACGATCCTGCTGCCACGATTCCGGGCCTGCGACACAGGATATTGAACTCAAAAACCAGGTCCCTGTATTTACTATTATAAGCACAGAAAAGTGTAGACTTTGCTTTTGAGAACCCCCCAAATTTGCGATTTCAGGTGGCCTTCGGGGCGCCCTTGCCGGATAAAGCATGTATTTGGGATCATGCTTTGGTGATATCATGTGGTGCTGTTTCCCTAATCGGCGTGGAGTGCTGAGGAGAAGCCGCTGTTTGCGGCACCTCGGACGGACAGGCAGGTGAGTGGTGTTCTACCATACAGTCTGCTGCAGAAATCTGATGTATGATGAGTCTTTCGGAAAAGCTGGAGATGCTTGAAAGACATTGCTGTTCTTACGAGTTCTGTGCCGCCCCTCGTTTTGGATGAGACAAAGAAGCGTACGACACGTTCTCACGGCGATGGCAGGCCTCTTTATCCTCCCAACACACCGCTGCTCAAGTTCAGGCTTCCGCAACTTGTTCAGGGTCTTGGGGGATCAGGCTCATTTTGGAGGGGGAGCAGGGTTTACGGCTTAGGGTCTGATGGAAGACAGCCCGTGATGTGGATTTGCAAGTGGTGCTTGTTCATGCTCTGGTGGCATTGGTTTCTTTGTCTGTCCTGAAGATATGTCTTGTTTGTATGTCCTGACAGGCTAGCTTGCGTTTAAAATCTGATGCGTAGTGCCTCGTTTTGACGCAAGATGCAGTCGATTACCTTCCCCTTACCTGACCTGGAATCTTTTGCTTTGGGGGTTACATGTTTCTTGGAAGGTTTGCGCTTTCCTATCTCCTCTCTATACACTCTCTGTAAGCCCCTCTTCGGGTTCCATCATGGTCTGGGGGATGTGCGCTTCATCCCGGCACAAACTTGGAAGGCGCAACGGCCCGGGAGTACCTGCAGCAGTACTAGCAGCAGCAGCACGGAGAATCTGTTGTCCGAGCACGAGATCCACGCCAAGTGGGCAACTTGCATGCAAAGCAGACAGGGCCAGGGACTTGGCAAAGTGTAGGGCACAGCTTTGAGGTTTTTTTAGGTTCTGGGGCTGTCAGTTCCTGAGCATTGGATTACCCTTGAATCAGATATTGGGGGATATCGGGATGGTACAAGTAGGGGGTTGAAGGGATACCTTTGGGAATTACATAGCTGTTTCGAGGGAGACTTTGAACCGTCATGCTAAGATTCGGACTGACCGCATTGGTATTTGTTCAAGCCAGAAACACAGCTTGTCTAGTCGTTTCCCTTCGCCATTCGCGACCTCTTCTCGCGGTCATCCATTTTCCTCAAGGCGCCTGCACATTCGCAAGAAGAGATAGCCTTGCTTGCTTGCTTGCTTGCAATGCAGCTCAGGGCGGTCTTTGCAAGTGAAAAGCCCAAGCTGCATGTTTGTTTGGAGACGGTATCATTTCAGTGTGTAGGTACAGCATGGTACATTCACCGATTGAAAACGGATTCAGAAGCTATCCGCGATTCAGAAACTATGCTTCAGAAACTATTTGGACCGATTCAGAAACTATTTGGACCGATTCAGAA